>JASANB010005690.1:0-246229 GCA_030248155.1 Sabatieria punctata
GTGTGGTGCATTTTGAAAATTTGAAACTAGGTAAAGTAATACTAGGTAAAGTTGTCACCTAAAAAACTAGGTAAAGTAATACTAGGTAAAGTTCTCAGCTAAGAAACTAGGTAAAGTAATACTAGGTAAAGCCCAGAAAAACTAGGTAATACTAGGTAAACCTAAAACGCTCGAAATCAAGTCGAAATATTATTTTTGGTTCAATAGAACAATGATGAAGTTAAAATTTATGAATTTTGACACATTTCAAGTAAATATTTGTATTTTATTGATCAAGTAAGTCAGAAATTCATTCTCTGGGCCACTGTAATTGTGGGAAAACCGGAAATTTGAAGGTTTGCTGACTGAAAAAGCCACGTAAAACTGAAAATGTAAAACTAGGTAAACTTGTTCTACCTAGAAGTACTTAGTTATGTGGATTTAAAACTAGGTAAAGTAAAACTAGGTAAAATAGAGTAACCAGCAACTAGGTAAGGTAAATCTAGGTACTTTTCCCGAATATTAACTAGGTAATACTAGGTATACCTAGTTACCTAGTTACCTAGATAAAAAGTGCACCACACTGCTGCTGATTTAGAGAAACGTTTCAAACAAATTTTTATCATTCCACTGTAGTAACCTTGATCCGACCTTTGCTATTGTGATTATATTTATTGTCTCGCTCAGTTGCTGGTTTTAACTTACGTATGTGATGAAGCAGAATAGAGAAGAGCGAGTAAAGGTCACTGAAAATAGAAGAAATAATCATGATTGCTTACTAGATCTTGTTTCTTCAAGTGGTGAAAAGTATCGTTGGTTGAAATGTCGCGAGCACAATGTTGATTTGGACTTACCGCCTTTTTCCGGACGCTTACTGATTGTAAAGTTATGTGTTGATCTGTGATTGGCTGATTGGGCCCTTTTCCGTTCTGTTTCCTGTCTTTCGTGTTCTTTCGTAAACTGATTCCTTACTGCGCTGTGGTTGACGCTCAGCTTTGATTTTGCATAAACTTGTGTTTCGAGCCATGGATCTCACAGTTAAAAGAGCTGCACATGGTTAAGCAGTTTGTTCACCTTTCCACCAATCGTTTTCTTTCTATGAGGAATTGCTGTGTTGAGGCGTTCACAGACAATGTCCGTCCATCCATCCATCTGTCTGTC
Organism: Sabatieria punctata; assembly: GCA_030248155.1. Taxonomy (NCBI): domain Eukaryota; kingdom Metazoa; phylum Nematoda; class Chromadorea; order Araeolaimida; family Comesomatidae; genus Sabatieria; species Sabatieria punctata. Next base: position 1,141 of record JASANB010005690.1, read on the forward strand.
TGTCTGTCCGTCCATCTGTCCGTGCCGAAAAAGCAAAAAGTACGCCCATAAGCGCATGAATTGTCATTGGCTTAAACTCAGCCTGAAAAACAGGCTTTTGACCGCTTTGGTCAATCGTCCTCTGCTTCTTGCGTTCCTGATATTTCCGCATCGTAGGGCTGTACATCGTACGGCCCCCTGCCAGATCGGATCGGATCGGTTGAGGGCTTCATTCGTCAATCATACCCATGTGAACTGGTTGGTTGGATTGTCACTCAATTTAATTTACTCGATTATTCAAGTTTATCACTTCACAATATTTATTTCAAAAACTCACAAGTGAACACCTCAAAAGAACAGGACAGGACAGCCACATCGAAAAACTACATACTACTAAAGCAAACAAACAAGCTGGATAACCAACTATAGATTTCAGACAAGCTCCAGTTAGTGATGACTGTTTCCATTTTCCTCAGTGATCTGTATACACCCTTTTCTATTCCGCTGCCATTTTGTGAGCCCCTCAATGCTGCACAGCAATGCTGCAGCTAGCGCAGAAGCAGCTAAGGCTAAAAACGCACCCATAAGTGCGTGTACTGTCAGGAGCTTAAACTCGGCCTGAAAAACAGGCTTTTGACCACAGTGATCAATTATTCTTTGTTTGTTGCGTTCTTGGTATTTCTGTCGGATATTCTCTATATCTTGTCGCAGCAACTGGATATGATAAGCAAAGACTTTGGTCATCAGCATTAAGATAAGCAAGGAGTTTGGCTAAATGTGACCCTTTCCTGAAGACCAGACCATCCTGCATGTAGTGATTATATTTCAATTTCACTTCGGCAATCTGACATGCGAACAAACGCGCAAATAATTCCATGAACTCGAACGTGACTAAGACGTACTTTCCTGTAGTGATTAACTCAAAGATTTTGGTCCTGTTGGAACTGTAGAATGGCGGGTTTTTAGCCAGGGCGCGGCGCAAAAAGTGGTGATAGCTGGCTGAAGATGTATTTACGGTTTCGATCAGTGCTCCACTGGAACTTTCAAAGATAAGTTTTACGTCACCCGAGTCGATCATATCTATGAGCTCCCAGGTATCTGAGAACAACTGTCTTGAGGGAACACGAGTCAGCTTGGTCAAGAGCAGATCTTCGTACAAACCGCTGATGAACATGCATGACAGTCCAAAGATCAAAACATTCAGTTTAACTGCTTTTCGGTTACTCTTGAATGAGTCCACTCCATTAAGAAATCGGTTCCATACTTCAGCCCCAGTTTGGGTAAAAATTTGCATGAACAACATGACCAGAAAACACAGTAAAATGGAAGAGGCAATCAAGATCCAGCCAGATGGATTGAAAACTTCGAACAAAAGCCAGGCACTGCCTGCCAAGCTAGGCTCGCGAGCTTTTGCTAAGAAAACGATCCTGTTTTGAGTGACAGAAAATGCGTAGTCGAATGTCTCACTTCGCTGCTGGGTAAAAACTGGGAAATCGCCAAGCATGTCCACTTCTGCATCCTGTAACTGTGAAAACAAACCCCCATTCCAGCTTCCATTTTCAAACTTGCCAAACCAGCTACTATTTGTTGAAGTTAGTGTGTAGTTTGCGCCTACACTCAGCATCAGGTTGTAGATTATTTCAGCAGTCAGTCCGGGAAAGAAACAGTCTGGCCGCCTGGGCTGCAAGTTGTTCAAAGCGCAAGGTTCCATCCAACCCGTGTATGGGTAGGTTATGACACGCAAAGACAGATTGCTTAACCAGCGCATCTTGGACTGACTGCTTTTGGAAATCAAACAATATGCTTAATGGTTATTTGATCATCAGTATTTACTTTATCGTCCACATTACTTACAACCTGTACAGCAGTCACTGGGCATGTATTTACTAACCAGTTGTAGTCATTACACTCACTCTTGTTCTAATATTTCCAATTTATTGACCAGTGAGGTTAATTCCTCCATCAAACAGTTTGTCATGTGCCCCTGCCCATTCCATTAATTAAGGAATCGGCTCTGACAATCATCTAAGACTGAAATTCTCTGTGAAAGAAGGAATCGGTTTCACAACACTTCAAATACAGTTTCGGCGTAAATTTCCAAGAACAACATAATAAAAAGGACAGGAAGATTGAAAAAACGATCAAGATACACTGAAAACGCTGCACTGTTTACGGAAATTCACTAAAACGTTTAGTTCTCGGTACTGTTGTTTTGTGAAATTTAGATACCGTATAGTGCTGTTTATAGTACCCCCCTATTTATAGTACCCCGGGTACTATAAACGGCACTTAAGTGCCATTTATAGTACCCGGGGTACTATAAATGGAGACAGATTTTTTTCTGAAGTGAGCTGTTATCCATGCAAAACGTGCGAGAGATACAGTATTTTTGGTGGTAAACCTTGTTTGTATTAAGAGAAACAGTAGATAATGCAATAATATTGGCTCTGATGTAAGTAAAAAACGTATTTTACACAGCTAGGTCGCAATTTGAGCAAAGAACTTTACATACTATTGCTAGTTTTCTATAGAACAGATTTTGTAAAGTGCCATTTATAGTACCCGGGTAATAGCCCTTTGTGAGGAGGCGGTCGCCAAATGGCGACCTTCTATCAAGGGTGACATACAATGTCAAGACGAACTTGTTTCTTGCGTATATGGATCTTGTTACTAGTGAAATAAAAATTTTGCCCCAACTTATAACACCTGAAATAGAAACGGATCGGGCTTTGACTTATTTCACTAGTAACAAGTTCTCGACATTTTCAAGAACTTGTTACTAGTGAAATATACGACTTGGTCCAACTTATTTCACTTGGCCCAACTTATTTCACTGTGTAATAAGTTCTGATTTCTTTGCCATCGAGCTTGTGGGCTTGTCGGAAAACCTCTCCGAGCTTGTTTTAAAACTTATTTCAATGTACAGCATATGTAGATAGCGCTGCTGTGAGTATTGATCGTATTTTAAGCAGGTTTCATGGTGGTAATAAGTTGGGCCAAGAAATAAGTTGTGAAACTTTACAGGGAACAAGTTGCCGCGCCTGAGCATTACTAAATAACTTGTTACTAGTGAAATAAGGGTTTTTTAAAAGCGCCAGTAACAAGTTCCTGACATATGCACTACGAACGGAGGAACTTGTATCTAGTGAAATAAAAATTTTTTCCCAACTTATAACACCTGAAATAGGCGTTATATACGGGTGAAATAGAAAAAAATAACTTATTTCTCATTTTGACATAAGTTTCAAAAAAGTTGCCTCCTCACAAAGGGCTATAAATGGATTCAATTTTATTTTCGCAAAACCCTAAGTGCCATATATAGTACCCGGGTACTATAAACAGCACTATACGGTACACAAACAGTACTCACAATACGTATTTTTGCGTGTGTATGTGATAAAAAATTTTGCCTCCTGCTCCTGCTCCTGCTCCTGCTCCTGCTCCTGCTCCTGCTCCTGCTCCTGCTCCTGCTCCTGCTCCTGCTCCTGCTCCTGCTCCTGCTCCTGCTCCTGCTCCTGCTCCTGCTCCTGCTCCTGCTCCTGCTCCTGCTCCTGCTCCTGCTCCTGCTCCTGCTCCTGCTCCTGCTCCTGCTCCTGCTCCTGCTCCTGCTCCTGCTCCTGCTCCTGCTCCTGCTCCTGCTCCTGCTCCTGCTCCTGCTCCTGCTCCTGCTCCTGCTCCTCGAAAGTTGGTTGGCGAGTCAGTTGGGCCGTCCATGCGTTGGTTGGTTGGAAGTCAATCAGTTAGTTGGACAGCCAGTTGTCTTGTAACTCGGTTAGTTGGTCGCGTGGTCAGTGTGTTGGTCAGTCGATTGGGCATTGATTGTTGCGGGTATCAGCAGCTTTTTAAATGTTTGTGGTTGGTTGGTTGGTTGGTTGGTTGGCTGGTTGGTTGGTTGGTTGGTTGGTTGGTTGGTTGGTTGGTTGGTTGGTTGGTTGGTTGGTTGGTTGGTTGGTTGGTTGGTTGGTTGGTTGGTTGGTTGGTTGGTTGGTTGGTTGGTTGGTTGGTTGGTTGGTTGGTTGAACTATGGCTCAATTCAAATCACTCAAATATTCAAGTTGGTCACTTCATAGTATCTATTTTCAAAAACTCACTAGTGAACTCTAGAAATAAACAGGACAGTCACATCGAAAAACTATATAACAAACAAACTGGATAACCAACTATAGATTTTCAGACAAGCTCCAGTTAGTGTTTCCATTTTCTTTAGTTATCTTTATAAGCCGTTTTCCATTCCATAGCCGTTTTGTGAGCCCCTCAATGCAACACAGCAATGCTCCAGCTAACACAGAAGCATGGAAATAGAAATAGAAAACCGGTGCAAAAATCGAGCATGTGAAAAAACTGCTAACCATGTTCAGCTCACTTTTAACCAACGATTTACTTTTCACCACTTCAAACAAGATCTATTAAGTAAGCTTGATTATTTCCATTTTCAGTAATCTTTGCTCGCTCTTCTCTATTCTGCAGCCATTTTGTGAGTCCCTCAATGCTGCACAACAAGGCTCCAACTAATGCAGAAGCCGTCAACCCTATAAATGCACCCATAAGCGCATGCAGTGTCAGTGGCTTAAATTGAGCCTGATAAATGGGCTTTCGGCCACAGTGATCAGTCATCCTTTGTTTGTTGTGTTCTCGATACTTGTGTCGAATATTTTCAATATCTTGCCGCAGCAGCTGGATATGATAAGTAAAGAGTTTTGCTAAATGTGATCCTTTTCTGAAGATCAAACCATTCCACATGTAGTGACTTTCTTTCAATTTGACCTCCTCAATTTCACATTCGAACGATCGTGCAAACAATTCCATGAACTCGAATGTGATGAAGACGTACTTTCCTGTAGCGACTAACTCGAAAATTTTGGTCTTGTTGGAGCTGTAGAATGGCGGGTTTTTAGCCAGAGCGCGCCGAAGAGCTGGGTGATAGCTGGCTGAAGATGTATTTACAGTTTCGATCAGCGCTCCACTGGAACCTTCAAAGATCATCTTTGTTTCACCGGAATCGATCATATCTATGAGCTGCCAGGGATCTGAGAACAACTGTCTTGAGGGAACACGAGTCAGCTTGGTCAAGAGCAGATCTTCGTACAAACCACTGATGAACATGCAGGACAGTCCAAGAACCAAAAGGTTCAGCTTGACCGCCTTTCGGTTACTCTTGAATGAATCCACTCCATTAAGAAATCGGTTCCATACTTCAGCCCCAGTTTTGGTAGAAATTTGCATTAACAACATGAGCAGAAAACACAGAAAAATGGAAGAAGCAATCAAGATCCAGCCAGATGGATTGAAAACTTCGAACAAAAGCCAGGCACTGCCTGCCAAGCTAGGCTCGCCAGCTTTAGCTAAGAAAACGATCCTGTTTTGAGTGACAGGAAATGCGTAGTCGAATGTTTCACTTCGCTGCTTTGTAAAAATTGGTAAATCGCCAAGCATGTCCACTTCTCCATTCTGTAGCTGTGAAAACAAACCCCCATTCCAGCTCCCATTTTCAAACTTGCCAAACCAGCTACTGTTTGTTGATGATAGTGTGTAGTTTGCGCCTACACTCAGCATCAGGTTGTAGATTATTTCAGCAGTCAGTCCGGGAAAGAAACAATCTGGCCGCCTGGGCTGCAAGTTGTTCAAAGCGCAGGCTTCAATCCAGCCAATATATGGATAGGTTATGACACGCAAAGTCAGGTTGGCGAGGCTATGCATGCTGGAATAACCGCGGTAGCGGATTTGGAATCAAACAATATGATTAGTGGCTGTTTGATCAACAGAATTTACCAACCAGTCATATTCATTAAACTCAAACATGTACCCCTGTTTCTAATTGATTGGCCCATCGAGTCAGTCAGTCAGTCAGTCAGTCAGTCAGTCAGTCAGTCAGTCAGTCAGTCAGTCAGTCAGTCAGTCAGTCAGTCAGTCAGTCAGTCAGTCAGTCAGTCAGTCAGTCAGTCAGTCAGTCAGTCAGTCAGTCAGTCAGTCAGTCAGTCAGTCAGTCAGTCAGTCAGTCAGTCAGTCAGTCAGTCAGTCAGTCAGTCAGCCAGTCAGTCAGTCAGTCAGTCAGTCAGTCAAATTATATGTCCTGGCATGGCTACAAATGCATTTTACGTAGCTTTACTAAAATCTGCTTTACTTTTTCATGCAAAAACAGCACCACACACAACACAAACACGCGATCAACACTAGCAAAACTACCAAACCGAAAATGGAAATTATCAACGCAGCAGCAAATGTAGAGAATTGAGCATTCAACACAACTCTGGCGTCTTTCCTAAACTCTCTAGTACAATTGTGGTTTTCATTGCAGCAACAGAACGAACTGTAGTCATTCAGAGATACACAGGCGTTCTTTGAACTGTCACATACAGATCTGGCCGTATAACTCGAACTGACACAGCCCCACGTCTCCGAAAAGACAGACTGCTCTATAAAACACCAATTTCCTCTGCACGTTTGCAGCACTGGCGGCTGATTCGAAGACTGAAAGATATTCTTGAATCTCTCCCAGGGACCAGTTGGCAACGTCCGATTGTACTTCTGTCTCACTACTTGACACTGCAGAAAGCGCTGTTTATAGTTGCTGACCACTTCGTTTTCGAAGGTTTTAGTAGCTTCAGCCACCAACTGATTGGTGCAGTAGTCCTCCTTGCAACAACAGCGCACAATTGTAGAGTTGAAGGTTTCCGGATAAAAGCTAGGGATCACTCCTCGACTAGTGCTGTGTTTCAGAAGTTTACAGGTGTTTTCTTCTTGTTTTCTGCACAGAGTTGAACCTGTGCAACCGCTGTAAAACATGAAAGGAGACTGATCTTTCCTCGGCATCCTGCTATCATTGTGTATCTGCAGCACACAATACTCTGACAAACAGTGCTCGAGCCTGGCACCGTACAAAGTGGTGCTGAAGTTGTGGTTCGTTCTGACAGTTTCATAGCCGATTTCATGGATATAAGTATCTCGACAAGTCACAAATGACTGCGGGTAATGGATCTCGCTAACATCTCTGTGCAGATTCATAGCTTTCTTCAGAAATTCAAGGTCATCGCACTTTTCTGAACTGCAAACGCAGACAGTAGCGAAGATTTCTTCATCCAATAGTCGAAAACAGTTGCTGGTCAGATTCTGAATGCTGCGCTTCAAGTAGGCGGCAAATTTCAGCTCAGAGAGACATTCGCGATTGACAGTTCTCGATCGAACCGACACCGCACAATAGCGAATGTCCGGAAGTAGACAGGGATGTATGAAATCGTTCGAATTCTGCGGAAAGTCGTAGCGCAACTCGGCGAAAAAGTTCTGCTGCTCCACCCAAACATAGCCACTGCGCTGACAAGTCAAAGTAAGCGCGAGTTTGGCAGAAAATCCAAGAAGCACCACCACTAGGAGGAACATTTGCTCTCGGCTTTAATGGCTTAGGATGAAGGAGAAATAATGATGGCTCGTTTGGTCGGCAGCTGTTGGCAGACTGTTTTGCCGAGCAAAAGCTGTCGTTGCGCAAAAGTCCAAAGATCAATAACACCTCGATTGAGCACGGCACAAAACGAATTATTCGGCTCATTTGTCATCAAGTTCCGACTTTCTATCGCCCGGCTTTTTCCGGCCTTCTGATTGATTGGCTAGCTGGACGGCCATAAATCTTACTGACGCCTTCTAGCGCAAGAGTTTAAGTGATTCGGGGTTAGTGGCGCTTTTATATAGACAATGTTTGCCAGCAGTACGTGCGTTTTAATAATGAACAGTTTTTAAGAAGCACAGACAATAACCAAATACAGTGTTGGGGCGTGCAACAATTACGTAATGGTTTTTTGCCCTTTTTCGTTTGTTTAAATATATTCTACAGAGTAAAAGACGCGTACATACAGACGGTACTTTTCAATTCCTACCGCCGCCATTTTCGGACGCTCCCCCAATTATGTACCTAATAATTTGGCTACTCCCTCTGAAATTTCAATTTTTTCACAGTTGGAGTTGAAATTTTTGCATTCAAATCCTTATACCGTTTTTAATACAGTGACGCTTTTAATAAAATAACATAATATACTGTACAGTAAGATATTGTTAATTTTCTTTATTTTCTTTATCGTTGAGCTACTACATGTACATTTAGTCCTCGTTTTACATATAAACCATTATTGGGTGGCTTTTTGTTACAGTTGAATTGAAACCAATGTGTATTGGATTTTACGGCTGTTGCCACATCACTACTGATGATCGATACGTAGTCATAAAAGATTGAGTCGATATAAAAGACCTTATAAACTCTAAAAAAGATGTCAAAGGTCACTGGTGTCATTTAAATTGTAACATTTAAAAAATTGGAAAGCCCTGACTTATGTGCTCATGTGCTAACGAAATTTTTGCACGACCCCTTTGCAAAAAATGACCGTCTGGCCTTTTTCGTGATTTCCGAATAACTTCAAATGTTTTCAATGTGTTTTTTTCGGTTTTTTCTTAAGGATTCTCATTTCATAAGTTAAAAATTGACTTTTGCGATGTATAATAGGCCAGGCTGAATGAAAACTGTTACAAAAACAACAAAAAAGACCAAATTTGGCTATCTAAAACAAAAAGGCAAACTGCTATAAGAAAATATGGCATTTATTTGCATATGGAGTTTATTGGTGGAACCTGTCAGTGACTATTTCATGCCTGTTTCGTGATTTATATCTACTATATGTAAGACGGGTACGTGTATTTCTGTTCTGAAAATAGTCAAGAAAGCTTAAGCGCTAGAAAGCGTTAGCAATCATAAAACCAGGCTAGATTACTCAGAACTTGTGCTGGAGTTTTTTACGCGATTTTAGAAAAAAACAGAAAAGAAATGGGAAAAAATTGAAACAAAAAACAGGCAGAGGTTTTATCGGAAAAATAACCATCTCTGGTCTGAAAATTAGGGTCAGTTCATTTCTTATTCATTCAAATTCATTTCAGAAGGGCTAAACTCTCTAAGCAGTAGGCAGTATTTGGGTAAAACAAACTTCAAACAAATAACAATACATCGTGGCAAAAATCTATTCATTTGGTTCGAAATTGCGGCCTTCATTTGAAGTTATTTGGAAAACTCGAATAAAAAGCCATACGGTCTGTTTTTTGGCCGACACATACAGATTCTTTGAATCAAATTAAAGGTGGACAAAACAAGATGAAAATATGAAAACGAACACAGATGACGAGAAATCTGACAGACCTTATCTCTCTGCCACATAGCTTACGATCAGTCAAAGTCGATCTCGCGAAACCAGAGCGGCTCTGGGAGTCAGTGTGTTTCTCTTCAGTTGGCCCGGCATCGGTTCTGGACCCATCGCCTCATCCTCTTCCTCTTGTAAGTTGTGTTTCAGCACAAAGGCCAACAAATGCTTCCTCACCGTGGCACTCAGCGCTAGCATGAGATAGGGATTGATCCAGAAGAACATATCCACAAAGATTCCTCTGATTCGGTTGTAGGCTTTCATCTGCTCTTCATCTTTCGTAGTAGCCATAAGAGCCAGATAAACAGAGATCACCGAAAGCAGTGTGGACATGCTCAGGCCGAAGAGGGCCATTTTTTGCTCCACCAATCGCATTTGCGAATCTTCGCTGCTCGCACCGGAGTTGGGCGCCACTTTGTTCATTCGGACGCAGGTTATTAGCACGGCGTAGAGCAATAGAGATATTGTACTGCTGCTGACTGCGTGTACTGTGCCCAGAGAGTAATAGAGTATCTAAAATTGTTGGTTTCTCTAGACTTTTCGTTGTTATAAATCTGAGAGAGAGCTCACGTGAACTTTGTAGTTGTGAAAAATGACTGGTCCCACAAAGCCAGTGTTGTTGTCGATTACGTAAGTTATACCAGAACAAGCCATTGGTGTTACTAAGACTGCAGTGGAACCCAAGACCAGCACAAAACAAATTCGAACGAAGTTGCGTGTCCATATCTGTAACAGATTTTCTACTAAAACCGCAACTGTGATGAAAAGAAAATGCGTTCACTGAAACACAACCGTTTTTGTCGTAATTTACTACCTTAAACAAAGATTCAGAAGAGTATTATCAAGAAAAAACAAACAAACAAACAAACAAACAAACAAACAAACAAAGAAAGAAAGAAAGAAAGAAAGAAAGAAAGAAAGAAAGAAAGAAAGAAAGAAAGAAAGAAAGAAAGAAAGAAAGAAAGAAAGAAAGAAAGAAAGAAAGAAAGAAAGAAAGAAAGAAAGAAAGAAAGAAAGAAAGAAAGAAAGAAAGAAAGAAAGAAAGAAAGAAAGAAAGAAAGAAAGAAAGAAAGAAAGAAAGAAAGAAAGAAAGAAAGAAAGAAAGAAAGAAAGAAAGAAAGAAAGAAAGAAAGAAAGAAAGAAAGAAAGAAAGAAAGAAAGAAAGAAAGAAAGAAAGAAAGAAAGAAACAAACAAATAAATAAGCAACACCAAACAAACAAATACAAGAAGAAATAAACAAACATACAAACAGAAGGTTTCAACTTACCATTTCGTGCTGCAACGCAAAAGCAATCCTAGTCAAGCGATTCAACGCCAAAGCGACCACAAAATTCGAAGCTGTCAAGCCGCAATAGAAACTGGTTACATTACCAATTTTAGCCCAAATTTGCGGCATCCATCTAACCAGAGCCGGAACTCCAAACCAATTGTACTCGGCAAACTTTATCACAAACCACTGATTTATTATTCCGACATTATCTATCAGACCCCACACAAAACACATTCGGAAAAATTCTGACGAAAACGGTTTCTTGCGGCGGAATTTCCAAAGAGTACCAAGGTAAGAGAAATAGAGTGGTACCGACACGACAAACAAGACGAACATAGAAGTGTTTTCGATCGCCAACATGTCTACAGCCTATGTACCTTCTAAAATGAAGGAAAGCATGTAATAATAGAGCCGAGTCCTTTAATGTCATTAATGGTGAATAAAACGCCAATCCTAATAACCACTCGCCTACCCATTCAATTTTCTCCAGTACAGTAAGTCAGAGAGATGTCACTCAATTTTCTTAACTAAGGAAAGTAAGGACAATGCAAAATAGTAATGAGTAAGTGAAACGAGAAGGAGAAAGGAGAAGGAGAAGAAGAAAGGGGAATTAGAGAAAGGAAGGGAAGGAGAAAGAGAAAGATAAGGAGAATTGGGACGGATAATGGGAGAGGGGAAATGGGAATATGAAGGAGAAAAGAGAAGATGTAAAAATTAAAAGAAGGAGAAGTGACAAGGAGAAAGAGAAGAAAAAAGGAAAATGGGAAAGGGAAGGAGAATGGAGAAGGAGGGGAAGAAGGGGAAAGAGAAGGAGAATGAGAAGGAGCATGAGCAAGAGAAGGAGGCGGAGAAGGAGAACGAGAGAACAGAGATTGAGACAGAGAAGCAGAATGAGATGGAGATGGAGAAGAAGAAAGAGAAAGGAAAAGGGGAAGGAGAATGGAGAAGAAGAAAGTAAAAGGAGAAAAACAAGGAGAAAGGAGGAGAAGAAGGAACGTGAAGCGGAAGGGAAAGGGGAAAGGGAAAGGCGAATGAAGAATGATAAGGAGTAAGGAGATGAAGAAAAGGGAAGAAAGAAGCACAATAAAGGATAAATAGTTACTGGCATCCTGATTCAATCAGAAATGAGTCTGCGAAACCAGAGCCGCTCTGGGCATCAATCTGCTTCTGTTTGGTTGGCTAGACACAGGCATCAGTCTCACATCCATCACAGCAGTCTGTTCCTCTTGCAAGCCGCGTCTCAGCACGAATGCCTTGAAGTGCTCCCTCACCGTAGCACTGAGGGCCAGCGTGAGGTAGGGATTAATCCAGAAGAATATATCAACAAAGATTCCCCTGATCCGAAGGTAGAGTCTCATCTTTGCCTCATCTTTCGTAGTAGCCATAAGAGCCAGGTAAACAGAGATCACAGAAAGCAGAGTGGCCATGGTCAGCCCGAACAGGACCATTTTTCGCTCCACCACTCGCATTTGAGTGTCTTCGCAGTGCGTCACGTTCGCACCGGAACTGGGCGCCACTTTGTTCAGACGGGCGCAGATCAGTAGTAAAGCGTACAAGAAAAGAGAAAGGACGCTGCAGCCGATGGCGTGCAGAGTACCGAAGGCGTAATACATTACCTAAAATGGTAGCCTGTGCGTACGGCTGAGTGGCTTAAAAGCTTACATGGATTTGTTGATTGAGAAAAACAGACGGTCCTAATTGACCAGTGCTGTTGTCAATTAGGTAAGTCATATCGGACCAAGCCATTGGTACTAGCATGAAAATGGTCGACCCAAGCACCAGAACAAAACAAAGACGGACAAAGTTTCTGGTCCATATCTGTAAAGAAAGTCTGGAGGCGCTGAATTTCGTCACGGAAAATTAGACGCAAGGAATGGCGCCGAGTTGTCCGGCGGCGAATTGTCCCAGACCAACTGACATTGGATCGGTGGAGCCCGGAAACTACCGAGATAATTTGTCTCAAAAAATGGAAAAATTCTTTTTTGCTTCCTGTCATTTCTGCAAACCCTGACCAAATTGGCTGAAAATTGGAAGGTTGGTGCCAAAATACGGAAAATCTTTGTGTTGTTATTCTTTGGTTCGCCAGGCTTAACTCAATCCTGTGAAATTCGTGACATTCAATAATACATGTAATGTTAATTGTCAAACACATTATGTATGCTTGTCGCAGTACAAAAAGTGTACTTTCAGTGCAGTCATTTATGACAAGACTTTCTGCAAAATTTTCCGTTGCCAAGTGTGTTCATGACCAGAAGCAAGAGCACAACAAGTACAGACATCAACCATATGAATTTGTAAAATGGATAGCTATCTGCTGGATTGATGTACCCCTCCCCCATATTGTGATTTCAACATGTGTTGTCTGTTTATTGATGTACATATCTGTGTGTCTCAAATTACTTCTGTATTAACCTTTCAATAATAATAGAAAATGTTAAATAAAAAAATACATGTAATGTCTCGTAATCTCAACACCGAAACTTTCCGTTTTCTTGGATTTCCACAAACGTTCAGCAACTGATTTTAAAATCTTTCTGAATTGTGGGTAATTGTTATGTGTTAAAATTTCATGCATTGCAATTTACACTGTCATGAGAAAATCAAGATTTCCTGATCATTCCTTTGATTGCGCTCATAAATAGGTACCCTAAAAGGATATTATAAAATTTCACATTATTATGCAAGGTGTCCCAAAAAATGACAACATTTCTTTTTGCTGCCATTTTCGCAAATTTGGATCAAATTGTCTGAAATTTGAAACATAGGTGCCAAGCTATGGGCGATTTTGTGTGTTAAAATTTAGTGGACCAGGCTTTATCCAATCTTGAGAAATTGAGGAATATATAAATTTGTTAATTTCAATGCCTATCGAAATAGCACTAAAATGGAAACTTTTCTTTTTGCTGTTTCTCAGGATGAGAATGAAATCAATGGAAATTTCTCAGGATGAGAATGAAATCAATGGAAATTTCTCAGGATTGGTTTAAGCCTGATGCACAAAATTTGAATACATAATATTTCCTACATTTTGGCACCTATGTTTCAAATTCCAGCCAATTTGGTCAAAATTTGCGGCTATGGCTGTAAAAAGAAAAGTTGTCATTTTTGGGACACCTGTACTCTGTATTCTTGAATTTGTCAGGATAGCATCAAGCCCGGCGCAGCAAACTTCAAAGCTCAAATTAACTACTTACAACTTACCAGCTGATGTTGCAACGGAAAAGCCATTCTAGTTAGTCGGTTAAAAGCCACGGCGACCACAAAATGCGACGCCGACAGGCCGCAATACCAAGTGGTAAGATTGGCCACTTTGGCCCAAAATTGCGGATTCATTTTTACCACAACCGGCACTCCGAACCAACCGAACTGCGTAAACTTGAACAGAAACCACTGATTTATGATTCCTACATTGTCTAGCAAGCCCCAGACAAAGCACATTCGGAAAAAGTCGGACGAAAACGGTTGTTTGTGCCGGAACTTGAGCAGAGTTGCCAGATAAGCGCAGTAGAACGGCACAGAGACGAGGAATGCTGCGAACATGCAAATATTTTCAATCGAATGCATCTTAGCTTAGCTCTACTGCTCGCAACAGAACAAATAAGCGTTAATAACCATATAGCCGTGGAGCAGTTAATCCTATTAGCGCTCTATACGTTAGCAACAGTCTTACTTCTTAATTAATTTAATGAAAGGTGTACCGGAGAGTGCTGCATAGGGTACCCCTCCAGATAGCGTACCCGGGGTACACTAACTGGCACTTAGTGCCGGATTGTGTACCCGGGGTACACTATTTGGAGACAGATTTTATGTCATGGGTGTCCAAAAATTCCAACATTACGGTAGATTTATAGCAGGTCTACATACGTATATTTTTTGCGAATTTTCAACCGTTTTTACTGATACAAACCTCACAAGAATAGAAACTTTGACCAACCACTCTCATTTTCATGGCAGAAACAGTAATCTCGATTGGAAATTTGCATTTTTGCTCAGAAATCGTGAAAACAAGCAGTTTAACATGATTTGGCCAAGTGCCAGTTAGTGTACCGGGTCCGGGTACACTATCTGGATCTGATTTTTGTTGCGGAAAATGCTAACTGCTGGTTAGTGTACCCGGGTACCCAATGCAGCACTCTCCGGTAATCCTACCGATTGCTTGATCTGATCAGTCAATCGCAAAATCTGGCAGCAACGTTGGTTCTAAAAAAATTTCGACGTTAACGGCCAAACAGCCATGTCATAGGCCTATATGAGGCAAGTGCTTGACTGACTGCATACGTTTGGATGACAGACAATCAAATTTGGCGCCCTACCGTTGTCTTACCGAAACATTTTCGCTTCGGGACCGCGGTGAAAACCGGTTTTTCGAGCAAGATGCCAAGGTCTGAGTTTCGCTTAAGATCGCGTATGTTACTAACGTTGAATGCATGTGAAACTCAGACTAGACTATTTTTATGTTTCAGTTGTTGTTGTTATTTTGCGTAAAAAACTAGTAATACCGTAACTAGGGATGCAAATGGTATCCGGTATTATTTGGTATTATTCGGTATTATTTGGTATTTTCTAGGTATTTGGTATTATTTGGTATTTGGTATTTTTTTATACCAAATAATACCAAATAATACCAAATAGTTTAAATAACTAAACAGTTAGTTTTTAAGCGATAAATCCTGCATATTTTGCGACTGTATACCATGTCAGAGCTCTTCTGTTCAGAGTTTTCTCGTTATTTCTAATTTACTAAAAGTTTAACAATGCAGATACGCAGAACAAGACGTCTCTTTACCGTTTCTGAGCAACAAAAGAACAAGGAATTCTGACCAGTTTAGCTTATAACAACCATTCATGGAAAATTCTCAAAAAGTGGGAGTGGGCCCCCATGAAAGGACGCAAGGCGATTTTGGGGGAAGGGGGGCTCCGAAAAATCTGGGTTTTGGAACGATGTCGTTTATGGACGGCCCCTTTATCGAGACCGAGCCCAGACCGCAAACGTCACAACGTGCTGCTTGCCCATTTCCCGAGTCAGTGAAAAACACCCAAATTCTACTCGTTTTCTTTCTCGGCATGACTAGATTTCTTTTAGATGCAACAAAAACTCTTCCACTGAGGCAAAACTTATGATTTTTGCTGTAAAAACAAAAAGTGTCGCTTTGCGCTCATTCCAAACAGCTAGCGACCTGTTTAGCAACTATTTGGAATTATTTGGTATTATTTGGTATAGAAAATACCATCTACTATTTGGTATTTGGTATTTGGTATTTTTTATACCATTTGCATCCCTAACCGTAACAAACAGTTGAGTAGAGATTTTAGCCAGTTATTAAAATGAGCCAGTGAAGTGAAGAGCGATCGAAAATGTCATCCGATGCGGCCAGTTCGGCGGCCTTTTCCACGATTTCGGTGGCCAAGACCGATTTCCAACATCTGATCTCGGAATTGAGTGAGTTTTTTTTAACGGAATTTAATTAATTAATCATCACTCTTCTAATGTAATCTGAAATTACTGCCACTGTGGTCTTTTGTGAGAAATTGGTGCTGATCTAGCTGTGTGAAGAAGCTTAGATAGATAATAATAATATCTAATATTTATGTTAAAAAGAAGTGTTCTCACGTTTTCGACTCCTTATTCGGATTGCCCTTTTATGGTGAGTGCACAAATTGTGAGCCGGTTTTGTGTGTGGCCGTCTGGCTAGACTATATTCGATCGTTGATTATGACTGACTGAGTCTGCAGGTTTGAGTGCCAACCCAATCCTTTATTCGGTATCTAATCTGCTACAGTCAGGCAGACAGTTAACGCCGTTTATGGTACCGGCACCATATATGGTATGGTACCCCTACCCACGGAAGCCTAAGGATCCTAAGGAAGGATTTCTTAAGCAGCCGCTGTTAAGCTTAGTGCAAAAGAAGTATTATGCAGGTTGCTGGATAAAATGTTGGCTGCTTCCAAGCAATTTACAAAAAGTTTCATGTATGTACGTGAATTTTCCCACTTTTTGCCTTAATTTGCAAAGTGATTTTTCAAAAAGAAAATTTTTGAACCTTCAAACAACCTTTTTTAAATAGTTTTAATTTATGACCCTAACAACTGTGGGTGTCGGTACCATAATCGGCGTTAAGTTGCTGACTGTAGTAGGGATTCGGGCCTCGGAAAAAAATAGGATTTTTGACTCAGCTGGGGACTTTTTTCTGCTATTGGCACTCTACTGTGGACTATTGGAGAGAGGACAGAAAGAAAGATTGATTTGAATGTTGCAATCGAGTTGTGTGGCTTCTGGAAAACTTCTTTACCCCTCGTTTTATAACGTCCAAACGGACAATTAATTATACAGGGTGTCCAATTAGAATTGTCAGGTAACAACAAACTACAACTACAAGCTTTGCAGCAGAAAAACTCAGACACAAAATCGCATTTCTACCTTTCAATTATAAATTGATTGGGTTTTGCATATTTGTTGCAGTAGTAAAAAGCGCTTTCAGAATGTAAATCACAATTTTCCGGCCTTAAATACAGCTAAAAAATCAGCGGTTTTCACGTTCAAATTTTAGCAGACTGAATCGAAAAACCGGAGAAGGTAAACCTCACTAACCCCCATGACTTATGTATGGTCAAAAATCATAAAAATTCGCTTAGAAATTACTTTCCGGAAAAATTGAATTGGTCGGGGGTCTGGCCGGACTCCAAGAACACACGGGACTACATGTATGATACTGCACACTATTAACAACAATAACAATCAGTTACTATCATCCAGTACACTGCATCGTGTTTCTATTATATGCTGCGTGTGGCTTTAATCTGATCTGCCCTCCACTAAATGGTCCATGCCCTCTGTATTTTCAGGGGAGCAAAACTTCGACACCATCCGGTTCGCCACCTATCGCGCGGCTTGCAAGCTGCGCTTTGTGCAAAAGAAAGTCAACTGTAAGTGTTTAACGAACGGGACCTGCCTTGGCAGTGCCAAAAAGCCCGGGTCTAACGGAAATTAGATCCGCGCTTTTTGGATGAAATAAGCCGGCGCCAATTAAGATAAAACAAGCGCTGCGTGCCCAACACTTGTTACGAGTCTTTTGGCATCGATTGTTTTTGGAGCAGTTTATGGCCTCCTGCCGGCCCATCTGTCTGTCTGTCTGACGGCGATTATAAGTGGGGAGCGGTTGAGAATTCGGTTTTACAAGCCGAAATGAAGCTACAAAAGGAGGGGGCGGGTTTGGATGAAATGAAGGGTTGTTGGAAGAGGGAAAGCAAGTGCAACGCTGTTGACAAATTGATTTGGGTTCTCTTCTTGCATGTAAATTGAGCTTTTTTGCATTCTAATTCGCATTGATTTCGGAGGCCAACAAAAAATATTGACGTCTTGGTTGGTGGAGACACTGACAACTGGACCGTAATAACGCGTTGGCTAAAGATCTGCTGGCCTATTATTAAATCATAATGCTAGAACATTAATGGAGTGCTGGGGAAACCTCAGAAGTGGGCGGTAGTTGGAAAAATTTGTGTATTAGTTTCTTCTAGAGTGAAAACTGGTATGGGGTTTCATGCACCAATAGGTGATACTGATCAACAGCATAAACATTACAAAATTATATCAATAGTTGGCCTTTTTGGATGTATGACTAACAGTTTGTATGATTTATGCTAAAATTTTTATAGTGATAATCGGCTTTGTATTTGCTAGCAAATATAAGAATTTATTCATTTTCTGCAGGAACAAGAGAACGTTTCTGTTCACTGTAATACGGTTTTTTGGTAGTAAGATAAGGCCGTCGGACATATGACAGGTTAAAAACTGCAATATTTGACAAAAACAATATCGTCTTTCTATTTTAAGAGCCGGTTTTTCTAAGTATCCACTCCTCCCGGTCTAAACTTTTTGTCTACAATTTAGCTAATATTTTGTGTATTTCAGTTTAATCTGGCATAAACAGATGTTTTACCCAAAGTTACAATACATCTTTTTTGTGTCAAATTAATATAACCAAAATTCAAAATTCTAGCCAAATCGGAGATCTAATAGTTGTGATTTTGTGTGGGTGGAGGTTATGGTAGGATTCTTAGAAAAACCGGCCATGGGTCGAAGTGAGTAAAGCGTGGCATTTTAGTGCATTTGGTGGATATCTGGAATATAATCGAGTCGTTCCGAGAGAACGGCTTGAATGCAGTTGATTACACAGCAGAGGTGAAGGTGTCTAGGATAGAGCTGCTCCTCAGTACAGTCTACCACAACCTTAACAAACGGTTGCCAGTGGCCCAGCAAATCGATACCGATAAATCGATTGGTCTCCTGCTCAGTTTTCTTCTTGGTGCTTATGACCGGTGGGTACTATACACAGCAGTATGGCCAACAAAGTGCCCACCCTTTTTCAACTTTACTCAAACCGTTTATTCTTTGGTCAATTCTTTATCTATTTGACTCAAATTTTTATGATTTATTAACAGGCTATCTAGGTAAACGCTGTGCAAGTTTGGTGCCAAAAATCTGACTGGCTCAGGTTTTATGAGGTTGAAACTAAGCGTCAGGGTGGTCCAAGGAAATTCCAATTTTTTCGTTAATTCAAGGAGTATGGGTCTAAAACTTGCAGGGATCCGATCCGATCCGATCTGGCGGGGGGTCGTACAATGTACGGCCCTACGATCAGACCTGCACGGTCCATTTCGTTACCCCTTTATATCGTCATCTCGGACGTTTGCCCTTCTTTCACTGCCAAGCCACTCAAGCCATGCTGTTGGGCGCCAGGTACTAAGAGAGTGCCTGGCGTGGTGACGTCATGGTGCTGACAGCTCCCAGCGGCCGCCCGGCCGAGGAGGAGTAAACCGGTATAGGCCGTAATGCTGGTTTCTCAGACGGCTCCTGACGTCGTTGATCTTCCCTCCAACGCGGCATGCTTTTAGGAGCGGCTTTCGGTGCAACGGCAGATCCAGTTGGTTCCCATTTTACCTACTCACTGTAACCAGTTTTCGGTGGCCTGGGTGGAGCGTTGTGCCGACGACCAACTCTTTGCAGCAAGAAACTTGCCACGCCGAGAGGATGAACCACTACAACCACTAGGGATGCAGCGGCCGCCGTGACTCAGAGGCAGCGAGCTACCCACTGAGCCACTGACGCGGCAACTTGCAGGGATAATTGGTATTGCCATTGGACATGACATGCTGACTGGGCACCCTATAGGTAGAAGTACGCTAAAATTGGAGAATTTCAAAAACGTGATCCCATAGTTAGGAAATCTGCACTTTCTACAACCAAAGCACTGAAAGTGCAGATTTCCTAACTATGTGATCATGTTTTTGAAATTCTTTAATTTTAGCGTACTTCGACCTATAGGGTGCCCAGTCAGTATATTATGCCCAATGGCAATACCAATCATTCCTACAAGTTTCATAGCCATACTCTGTGAATTACCTGAAAAATTAGAATTTCCATGGAGCACCCTGATTCTTAGTTTTCGGTTCATACTACCTGAAGCAGTTAGAATTTAGAGACTAAGCTTGCATAGTGTCAATCCGGTTACACTCTTAATTAATGCTGAAAATTTCAGCCAAATCGATTGAAAACAAATCAAATCGTGTGAGTAAAGTTCGAAAAACGGGTGGACAGTTTTTTGGCCCATACTGTACATACATGTGCATGCAATGACGGTGCACTGCACAGTCAGTTGAAGGGACAACAATCTAGAGAACGCTGTCTGAAATATTCTAGATTCTGTTATGCTTGCTTAAATACAGCATTTTTGGCATCGGACAACCACACACAATGGGCATCAAGTTTTCATAGAAAACATTTTTCAAAAGCTCCTCGCATTTTTGGTCCAAAATTCTATTTTTTGTTTTGTTTTCCAAAGTATAGGCAACATTTGAACTGGCTGGTCAGCCAACCATGCACATGTATGAGAAGTTATGGATTATAATAATTGTTTTCTTTGGTTTGAAGAGTATTCAAAATTTCAGTTGCACACTTTTCTGATTGCCGTTTGATAAATATTTGTTCTTTCGCCAGTTGATCACTCACCTTGTTATTTTTGAATCTGAGCAATTTAGTGTTATAGTCGTCTTTCTAACCCAGTAGGTAGGAGACTAAAATTTCATGCAATTAAACCAGTCAAAACTGGTTCTCTCACGCGTTTCAAATTTTTTCCCCGTACTCAAGCGTCGTTTCAGTTCTGCCGTTAAATTTCACGTCGCTATCAGTGATTGATTAGCAGTCAACTGAGACAACTTCCATCTAGGGACGGTCATTTTGTGCAGCTGAAATTATGGCTGCGCTTACACGCCGAGTACTGATATTAGAATTTGATTTATTGCCTAGCGTGACTCCAAGTCGTAAGGCGAGGCTGGGTGTGGGACGGTGAAAAAAGTGAAAATTTATTTCGCTCCTTTATAGCGATGATTGCGGTCGCCTCAAGGTATTTTCGCTCAAGGTCGCTCTTGCTACTATGTGTGCCGGTAAACTGTTGGACAAACTTAGATGTGAGTCTGTGCTCTTGGTTTTTGTCTTTTAGCTAAATTTGAATTGCTATTGTAGACATTTTCTCGCAGATCTCAGACAGTTCGGGGATTATGGAGGAGCATAAATTCACCGACTACCTCAGAGAGGTCGGTTTATTTGTTTTTGTTTGTCTGTCTGTCTGTCTGTCTGTCTTGTATTCTAGAGGCAGCATAATGAACAGTAAACCGTACATTTGTTTGTTTGTTGTTTGTATCATTGTTTGTGTTTGTCCGTCCGGCGTACAGTTTGTCTCTCTGGTTTCTGCCCGACTTTTCCACTTGCGTCTTTTCCATTTCGCTGTATTTGAATTGTTAATCGTGAACCTTAGATTAACAATGAACCTAAGCTTAAGTCTAGGCCTCACCCTAAGCCTAAGCCTGATTATAAGCCTAATCCTAAGCATAGAGCTTTGTTATGTAAACGGTTGTTGTTTAGTGTAAAGCGTATTCTACTTAAGCTTGTAATCTCTGAAAACAGCTCCGTTTGAATCCAAATCCATTTCAAATTGACAAAACATGAGCTACAGTATCAAACACGCTGGGGGCCGGTCTTCGTGAAATTAAGAACAGCCGCCCTATTTTCCGCCATTGTTTTTTCGGAGGAAAAAAATAAACGACGAAGATAGCGAACATAAAAATGCAAAAGAACAAGCAGAATACGTATTTTAGGAAGGCGACGTATTACCTTAGGGATCCATTGAAGCTTAGCTGCTCTTATTACCTAACCACTCCTTTCTCTCTCTCCCACTCTGCAGTGCTGGCGCCGACCGAAGTGAAGAAACGAATAAAAATAATAAAAAGAAGAGTTGTTAGCCAGCTTAGCACCTTCCACGCACAAAATGACTGTGTGTATTATGCGAATGCAATAATCTCTGCAAAGTATCCTCTATCATAATAGCGGATATATGAATAAAGGTGTAGTTATTGGAGTCAGTATCCAAGATGTAAATAACAGGATATCAACTTTTTAGCTCCAAAGCCCAACTAGCCAATAACTACACCCGCGCAAAGGCAATCGCCACGGCACTGCTGAATGCGTCTGAGTCGTGTGGATCTTGTGTTGCGCTTATGGCTTACTAACGCCAGTTGTTTTCTGTTCTATGGATCGATTCTAGGTCCATATGCCCCCCACCATGGAATAAGGTAGCATCTGTGGGGGGTACGTTTTTTGGGCTCGGCCCGGTCCACGGGCCTCTCAGGTGAGGCATATCCTCACGGCATCAAAATCAGGCCCGGCCCGACCCATTGGTTTTTGCTTAGTCTAACTAAAGTTTTGAAAATATGCTCTGAATTCTCAAATTGAAAACTAAAATTAAAGTCAAGCTTTCAAAACGAGCATTTTATGACAGAAAAAGCGTGTGTATTTCTATTTTGTGCTTAATTTTAAGTTCGCTCGAAAAATTTCTGCTGTGCTCCACTCAGCCGGCCCGGCCCGCGCCCGCCTCTCAAAAATTGAGCCCGGCCAGGCCCGCCAAAAATCCTCAATGGGCATGCCCGCCTGGGCCCTTGCTGGTGGGGAGGCGATGATCGCAGAGGGCCCAATCTATGCCAATTTTGGGTGTGGGCAGACCTCTGTTAATGTACACAATAATAATTTTAAAAAACAAAAAGTTTTCTGAAAAATTCATCAGCCGTTCAGATTACAAGTGAGCCAAACGTTGGTGATAACAAGAAATGTCAGAAGACCCTAGGGCTGCCCCTCAGAGTTTCCGCATTTTCCGCTCATATGGTTCAGGTTCAGCTGTCCTGTACAAATAACAAGGTGCATCCATACATGGGCAGACATACTGTACGTAAGTAAACGGTAGAGAGAGCAAGCTTAAATAGATTTGTTGCCACCGCTAGACCTCAGCGTCAGCCCCGCGGAATGCCCCAACGGCCGGCCGGCCGTCTGTTGGCGGTGTTGTCGTTTTGTTGTTCGCGTGGGTCATTTGTGGGTCCTGTTGGTCGGCCCAGCCCGCCTGTTGGCGATATTCGCCAATTCTGGCTGTTGGTCGATCTGTTTCAGAGCGGCACTGTATATTACAAGGAAAACTCGACCAAGATCATCTTTCTACTGCCAAAATGGTAGCTTACTGTTAAAAATTTAAAAATTCTCTTTTTCATAGCTTCTACAATACTACGTATATTATAAATTGTACATTTTCCATCCATGGAGTCTGCATGAAGTTTAATCCAGGCGGGTCATCGAAAAACTTTGGAGCTTTTAGGGCGGTCATCTTGAAAACGTCAAAAGTGTTGGGAGGGTTGGGGATGTTAAAATTTTGAACTTTTGAACACCAGTTTATTATGCATGGCCCCTTTCAGGTCTAGAAATTCTACAAGCATAAACTGCACAAACTTTTCTATTTCTACTGTTTAATTGTTCTCTACAACAAACAGCAACCACTGCCACAAACACCACAAAGTGAGTCATAAATATGGGTCAAAGATGATCATGTGATCTGAACAAATCGGAGCAGAAATTTGGAACACCTAGAATCGCTCTATTATTTGTCTACTGATGTCTTAGCTGACCAATTTTGTGATGGTACTACACTATGTATATCCAGTTTCTGCAGTGCAACCTGAACACACTACAACCCATCTGTTTGAGAGCGAAACTGTTTCTGCATTGCCTGCGCGGGTGCCTTGCCAAGCAAAATCGCGTTAAGCATCAATTTGTCATTATTAATGAAGTATTCGGTATTGGGAGTGTGAGGTATTCACATAATAAGATTTTAGATATTGAGTTCTTCTGGTCTTATTTAGGTACGCTATAACCACTGGAATGTTGCATTTTTATTCTAGCGTTTGACGGCTGTGTAAAACTAAAAAGAACCGCTTGAAGTGGCGTCACTAGTTCAGCTCAGGTTTAGGGGTGGTCGGCACCCTTATTCCATGGCCTTTTGACCTAGAATCGATCCATAGAACAGAAAACAACTGGCGTTAGTAAGCCATAAGCGCAACACAAGATCCACACGACTCAGACGCATTCAGCAGTGCCGTGGCGATTGCCTTTGCGCGGGTGTAGTTATTGGCTAGTTGGGCTTTGGAGCTAAAAAGTTGATATCCTGTTATTTACATCTTGGATACTGACTCCAATAACTACACCTTTATTCATATATCCGCTATTATGATAGAGGATACTTTGCAGAGATATCCCTTGATTTACATGGGCAACAGTGGAGAACACTCTGCAAATCTAACAGGACGGTCTGGGCCACCTGTCTCACCATCAGACATAGTTCAGAGCTCTCGATTACGCCCAGCGGTATCAAATGAGCCAAATCTCGAAATATGATCCAGACCACTTTTTGCGGCCGCTGTTTAATCGGCTGCCATTTATACATTTCAGAAGCTATCGTGATGCGGTTTGGTGCTTTGTGTAGCTGAGACAACGGGCTTCCTGGCGGTGTGCCTAACTTTGTTCTAACCAAAATTTTGACGCCAAATTTGAACGTTTTTCGTCACGGAAAAAGAGTCAAAATTTTTGGCCATTAGAAAAATGCCCGTCACTTTTCACCTAAATTGGCCGATCCAAACTCAAGAAATAGGGCGTCGAACGTGACATGCATTTTTGCTCACAAGTTTCATCATTGCTGATGTTTCTAAGCGCATAGCAAGTAAACCGCTGGCTCAAATGTGTTCAGTCAGATGCACATCAATCGAAGCCTCTTGATCAGCTGATCCTGAAAATTCCGCCCACGTCTCAGTGTCAGTCTGATGCTTTATAACTATGTTATCGGTCGAAATTCTGCAGACCTACTTTTAATCCTTCTGGTACCTTGTGTTTACTGCCATTTTTGGTCACTTAAGTGCTCAAAAATCGAAATTCCAACCACGATTTCAGATGCAACATGACCTGGCCAATCGATGGGTGCGCTTACTTCCTACTACCGTACCGTCACGTTTTATCCATGCATAATAGAAATTTCTGGTTTTCACCACTGATTTTCGGTTAAAAATGCCTTTTTTCTTGCGGAATCCAAATTATAACTTGGCATCACCTGCCCGAAAATGAATGGTTGAGCCACCAAAAGATGCACAATGATCCAATGCATTTGAAAATCACTGTTATTTTGCTGCTTAGGGCAGTGCTAGTACAGTATACAACACTGCTACAGGGTTATCTAATATTCACTGTTTGCATGCACTGGACATTTTGAGCAAGTGCGGAGCTAATATCGGTCGAAAATCGAAATTCTGAGCATGGTTTCTGATGCAGCGTCACCTGACGAATCGATTGGTGTGCTTAACCTCCTTCAACGACCACGTTTTACGCATGTATAATAGAAATTCCTGACTTCGACCACTGATTCTCAAGCTTGATGAAGGATTGTTTTCAATGAAATTTTGAGTCTGGTTCTGCACATAATGTGGCAGAAAATGGATAATTAAATCATCAATAGATTCGCAGTGAAATACTGATTTTGAAAATCACTTACTTTTGTGTTCAAAGCGATTCTGCAACAGTACATGACACAATTACCTGATGTACAGTATTCCTCCTTCAATACTGAGCATTCAGAGAATGAGGTGCAGCTTGACCTGGCAAATTGATCAATGTGCTTGATTACATTTTACGATTGTGCTTTACTCATTAATAACGAACTCTTGAAATTTCTGACTTCAACCTTCGGTGACTATGTCATCTCTACTGAATTTGCGATCAATTTTAAAGATTTGACTCAAGCATAGCATAGCACGTAAATACATGCTATAACTTGTTCAATCCCCCTTGCCGAGAATGTGCGCCAAATATTAGGAAAATGACAATTTCGCAGCGGTTTATCGGCAATCGGTTACTGAATGCATTTATTTGTGTTCCAATGATATCATAATTCGACGAATTTCGATATCGATATTTATAGTTATGCAAGAACATCTGAAAATTTGAAAAAGCAAACTGCTCTCGCTGCTAGTCAAGCATTGATGCAATCAGCGATCTGAAATCAACTAAGTACAGAATCGCAGAAAAGGCAGTGACCCTTCTGAAGCCCTTCAATGAAAAGGTTGACCCCCTCAGGCCGATGCCCCACCCTCATTATTAGGCATAAATCAGCTCAGACAGAATAGAATATTTTAAGTTATTTTAATGACAAATAAGCCAACAAACGTTGATTTTAATCAGCGGTCGATACCTTTCAGGATTTGAAAATTTACCACCCCTTAGCCGAAATGCTAGCCCATGTCTGCTTCTGCCCTCCTGCTTCCTCTGCGCGGAGTGAGCAGCTCTTCAGTGTTGTTGCAGACATTTAAGAACCTACGCTGTGTGAAGCTGAGAGAGAATGTCAAGCAATTGATGGTTCTTCTGAGAGCTATCATGCCACTGTTAGGTTTTGACTAAACCATCGATTTCTGAGTTGTCCAGAAAAAACCGTTTTTTACAATTCCAGAGAAGTAAACTTGGTGACAGTTTTGTTTGTTCCTACTTTTCCGCACAAAAACTATCGAAAATATTGATGCGAAATATCGCGATATCGGTAAAACGTAATCGTAGAAGGAAGTTAAGCAAGCACACCCATCGATTCGCCAGGTCATGCTCCATATCTGAAATCACGCTCGAAATTTTGATTTTCAACCACTTAAGTGACCAAAAACGGCAGTAAATATAAGGTACCAGAAGGTCTGCAGAATTTCGGCCGATAACACAGTTATAAAGCATCAGACTGAGACGTGGGCGGTCTTTTTGAGATCATCAGATCAACAGGCTTCGATTGATGTGCATCTGAACACATTTGAACCAGCGATTTGCTATGCGCTTAGAAACATCAGTAATGACGAAACTTTTGAGCAAAAATGCATGTCACGTTCGGCGCCCTATTTACTGAGTTTGGATCGGCCAATTTAGGTCCTTATGACACGTTTTCTATTGTACGCGCTGAGATCGTTGTATTAATGGGATTGGCAGCTCCAAAACTGCACTGGTGCAAAAGTTATGGGCACTTTCAGAAGCTGTCTGAGAAAGCAACTATGCCGCGAGCCCTCTGGCATATGGGGCATTGGCGGCCGTCGGGAGCTTTCAGCATCATGGCATCAACACGCGGGCAGTCCTCATGGTGACCGTCACCCAGCAGCATGGATAGGAGTGACTGGCAGTGAAAGAAGGGCAACGTCCCAGATGACGAATCACGGGGGTAGCGAAATGGACCACAAGTCTGATCGTAGGCCGTAAGGCCCCCGCAAATCGGATCAGATCGGCCCATAGCTTTTGATCCCAGATTAGTCTGCAACTCTACCACATGTAGTATGAAACGAGAGACATTGCTTAATAAAACATGACAGGTCCTATAGCTGGGAACCTTGGCACCAAAAAGCAAAAGTGATGGCTATCTCCAAAAACTAAAAAATTTTAACCCAAAAACGAAAAACATTATGGAAAAACCGACTGCACCAATAGAAAATTCAGAATTTTTGCAAACTTTTGATCGTAGTATGTTTATATATTGCCCTGAAAGTACCTAAAAACGCCTAAAACCATCATTTTGTTTTTTCGCCAGCCCCCACGAGAGCATTTTTCAATTCATCGGTACTCCAAAACTAATCAACGAATTTCCCTCAAATCTTCACCAAAAGATAGAAAAACTTCAATCTACAATGTCTCCAAATATTAGAGCAATCGGTCCACAAACACAAAAGTTATGCTAAAAAGTATGGCCCAAAAATACCGTTTTTTGCCTTTTCTTCAATTTTGTCCAAAATCCGACATAAATATCTTTCTAGGTTTCTGATCGCAGCTTGCTGTGTACCATTGGAAAGAACAGCCTTTTCTCATTCATAATATGCAATCCCCACCTTTGTACGTTTACTTTTACTACACCTATGAGCTAAATACGGCAAAAAGTCCAAAAAAATTTTTTTTCGAATTTTCGCCCAAAAGTATTAAAATCTTGTTTATATTGTGTCCTTACATCCTAACACAAATTTTGAGCCAATTCCCAAAAGTTCTTGCCCACATTATCATGTCCTGAACATGGAGTCTCATAACCAAGAAAAACCGACTCTTACCGTTTTTCAAGATTTCATAACTTTTGATTCCGGTGTCGAAAAAACGTGTACGACCCTTTGTTTCAAACTACAATCATTTCTTAACAAAACCTAAAAGTCCCAGATCTCCAGACCTTCCCCAGATCGCGCAACCCTCTTCCCCGCCTCAAAAATCAAAAAGTGAAAAAATTTTGAAAAAAGTGTCCAAATTTTGACCATTTTTAGTGCTTCAATCGGCCATAACTTTTGATCCCGGCTTAGTACCCAATTCTACCACACGTACTCATAAACTATACACTTTTCTTAACAAAACGCCAGAGCTCCGATCCTTGGGAACCTTTCCACATTTAGTGCGTTTTGATGGCAATTTTCAAAAATTAAAAAAATTTTTAACTCAAAAACGAAAAGCAATATCCAAAAACCGACTGCACCAATAGAAAATTCAGAATTTTTGCAAACTTTTGATGTATAACATGTTAATATATTACCGTGAAAAGTACCTTAAAAACGCCGAAAACCACCATTTTGTTTTTTCGCCAGCCCACCCCCCCCCTCGAGAGCATTTTTTCAAATGATCACTGCTCCAAAACGAATCAACCAATTTCTCTCAAATCTTCATCAAAAGATAGGAAAAACTTCAAATTACAATCCCTGCAAATATTAGAGCAATCGGTCCACAAACACAAAAGTACCGCTAAAAAGTATGGCCGAAAAAACACCCTTTTTTGGCACTTTTTTTTCAAATTTGGTCAAACTCCGATATATATAAGGGAACCGCATTTGCTCCCTCCCCGAATGCTACGAAAACAATTTTTAGTATGGACCGCGGTAACAATAACTACACTGGGAAAGCGCAAACGCGCTTCCCTTAATTTCTTCCTCAACCGGCTCGATTCCTCTGATTGAATCCGATAAAAAAGATTTTTCTTTTTTGTCTTTATTTTTCTCTCCAGCATTGAGCGCTGCGTAAGATCGGCGGCGTAGTTTACGTAGCTTACCGTAGTTTACGTGGCCTTATCTTTCGCGTTGAGATAATAAACCATGATGGCCCACCAAACGATCAGAGACAGAGTGGCGTTCAGAGATTACAAGCTTTGCGCACATAGGCTTTACAAGAGTCCTGTCTGTATAAAAATTGAGTGAATGTTATTACATAGGAACTGGGAACAACACAGTGTCTCGGCCGGTCCTGTCTGTCTGTCTGTCGGTCTGTCTGTCGGTCTGTCTGTCTGTCTGTCTGTCTGTCTGTCTGTCTGTCCTGTCATATCAGTGCTGTTTGTGATTGTGGTTGTAGACTGATTGATTAATATCTTACAGGTTCTGGCGTTGCCTACAGCAGTCTTCGAGGCTCCAACCTTCGGCTTTACCGATGCGGCAGCAAAGGCCTGTTTTGAGCGGGTGAGACATTCTGCACTTCAAATTCTTCTCCTTAAACTTTTCCTGCCACTCCAGTTTCAGAACACCAAAGTGTCAGTGAATTCGTTCCTGGATACCTTAATGAACGATCCCTGCCCACCCTGCCTAATGTGGCTTCCACTGCTTCACAGAATGGCCAGCGTTGAACACGGTACTTCTCTTTTTCTTCTGTCA
Source organism: Sabatieria punctata (assembly GCA_030248155.1). Lineage (NCBI taxonomy): Eukaryota > Metazoa > Nematoda > Chromadorea > Araeolaimida > Comesomatidae > Sabatieria > Sabatieria punctata. The sequence continues at coordinate 30,602 of JASANB010005690.1, forward strand.
CCTCACCTTGATCAGAAATGTTGCATGGAAATTTTCATAGACGGTCGGAAAAAAGGAAAATATTCAATCGAAAGTTCTGAAATTACTGAAAAATGTTGTGTAAGTGGCATAATACTTAGTGTAAAATCAGTTCTAACTAGGAGATTTCTACTAATTAAACGCTCTAACTGACCATAAAACATGCATTTCATTAAGTCTGGCTACTGATGTCACAGTAACTCAGTTATTCCCTGCCGTGATGTTCAGATTTTGTAAGGAATGCTAATGAACTCCAGATAAAGTAGTCAATTACGAACGGTTGTAGAGAAAGATCTGATTTTCATAAAGTCACGGCAGAGCGACGTTTGGTAATTCTGACAATATTTTTAACACCGCAAAAATATTGTGGAAAATTTTCAACGGACATTTTTTTCGGAGAAAAAGATCAAAACAACTCTAATTGGGAGAAGAGACTGAGAGTAGGGCGAAATAGATACTCCAAATCCCTGCTGATGACTGCATAGGCTAGTGATTCGCCGGTAGAATGTGGATATTGTCACTGCCCCATCAGTCGATTTCATGCCCATATATGTAGACATGGACTAGCATTTCAGCCGCCGAGGGTGGTAAATTTTCAAATCCTGAGGAGAGGAGGGGTAGCGGCGGCTGATGGGGGTTGAGCGGATGGTAAGCCAAAAAGTCCGTGTTTTTTTACTAAAATCAAGGTTTTTGTGCTTATTTCTCGCTGAAATATGTTAAAATAAGCTGTTTTGAGCTCATTTGAAGCACAGACTTGGCTTTAAAGTTTGAGAGTAAACATTTTGATGAGGCTATGTAGATGTTGTTTTAAAATTTCAGCTAAATTGATTCGCCAACACAAAACTTACAGCAAACTGAAACCGATGATAACAAGAGATAACTATCCCATTCCGGTCCATTCAAATTTCATACCATGTCGTAGTAGTAGTAACGCGACCATAGGCCCGACCCGACTGAATAAAGTGGATTTTATTTTGCTCCCATCGTTTGCTCTCTACGTACCAATCGGTCGTAGTCAACGAAAATCGGCGTACTAATTGAATTTGCGCGCCAAAAAGTCGGTTGTTCAAATCTGGCCAACCGGCCACCCACCGACCGACCGGCACAAAGACGACCGCTGACATAATTGTTTTACGGAGCAGCCGAGGCCCTACGTAATTGAGCGGAAAGGCGCCTCTGCTCTCCCTCCCATTCAATAGAGTGATAGCGCCGCGCTGTGCCAGCCTTAGAGACTGCCTTTTAAGTCACGCTCTCGGTCGCTTTGCTTGTTAGTCAACCACCATCATGTTCTATTATCAGAGCTGGTTTCCCACCTACGATCGGCAGTTTTGTAAGTTAGTTCAGTTGCCCTGAACCTCGCGGAAAGATGGTCGGCCCCTCCAGACATGGGCTAGCACTTCGGCTGATGGGGGGTAGAATTTTCAATTCCTGAGGGGGGGCTGAGGGGGTGGTAAGCCAAAAAGTCCGATTTTTGGCTTATTTTTCATTAAAATAAGTAAAAATTAGCTATTCTGAGCTCATTTACGCCTATTCCAGGCATATTTTTATCATTATTTTCTATACAAAATTCTTCCCAAAAATTCCTGATGGGGGGTAGCGGCCCGCTGATGGGGGGTGGATCAAAGCCTGATGGGGGCCAACCCCCCTCAGCCCCCCCCCTTTGCCCATGTCTGGGCCCCGCCGTACTGAAACCCGACAGGTCGATAGACCCCCTCAGGCTTTGACCTACGCCGCTCAGGCGGCGCTACCCACTTCAGGAAATTTTCGGAAGATGTTTGCCTAGATAGGTGTAACTGAGCTCAGAAGAGCTTATTTTAAGCTAATTTGACAAAAAATATGTCAGAAAACCTTAATTTTAGCCAAAAATCGGAACTCGTGGCTTACCATCCACTCCTACCCCCCTCAGGAATTGAAAATTATACCCCCATCAGCCTAAATGTCCCTACTCTTGTCTGCATACATGTAACTGGGGGGTCTGCTCCCCACTCGACTCTTAGGCCAGACCCCCCCCCGAGACGATTTTTCTGGCAAGTAATTTTTTGAGCAAATTTTCGTGTTTTTTTTTTACAATTTTGGACACAATAATTGTCAAAATCGCCTGAAATACAGCACTTTTAGCTGTATTTCAGCCCAAATTAGCGATTTTTTGTCGATTTTTAGCCGAAAATTTGCGGTTTTTTTTTCGATTTTTCAGCGTTTTTAGTGTCCAAAATTTGGGCTCAGACCCCACAACCCCCCTTACCGTTCGGCGGATGATCTGCTAGATCTTGTCTGTACCTGTAAAACCTGTACCCTTGTTCATACATGGGCCGAAAAATCCGGAGGGCTCTGGAGGTCTCGGTGGTGGGGTTCCGGAAAAATATCCAAAAATGCCTATGCAGGCGGTGTTAGTGCGATACGCCGACCGGTGCGTTACGCCGACCAATTAACAGGGTGCCTTGCGCCGACTGGATGGTGCTTTACGACGACTGGCTTGGTGCCTTACGCCGACTCGACCTAGGAGCCTCAACCTGTAGGTGCTTTACGCCGACTGGCCAGGTGCCTTACGCCGACTCCTCTGGTGCGATACGCCGACTATATTTTTTTGAACACTGGCAAACATGGATTGGGTTCGGTTCGTCGACTTCGGTTCGTCGACGCTCTGTTCGTCGACTTCGGTTCGTCGACGCTCCGTTCGTCGACTGTTCGGTTGGTCGACTGTTCGGTTCGTCGACGCTCCGTTCGTCGACACTCTGTTCGTCGAATTAAAATTTATTCACTTGGCCGGTAGTCGTCCGGCCGGCCTGTAATTGTCCGGCGTAGCGCGGGTCACTTAATAGCTCATTGGCCAAACCAAAAATGACCGGAGGCAAACGGCCGGCCATGAATGAGCGGCCATCGACTGCCGTCATTCACAAAGTCGCTAGAGGGAAGTGCTATGGATACTGTGCTAACGAAGCGCAACGGTACGGCGTTCGTCCATGACGGCTATGTTTATGTAGTGGACAAACGAAACCCTGACGGCGTGACGGTGTACTGGAAGTGTCGCGATAGAAGGATGTGCAAGGGACGGCTCATCACCCGAAACGGAGAGGTTAGTGACGGCCTGTTTGTTACGTTGATCTTTCTAATTTCTGCACACCTTGAGCTACAAACATCTTTGTATGGACCGCCTTTACATGACGGACCCTAGGATTATTATTTCTTGTAGATTAATGTTGATTAGGCTTGGTGGCTATGCGCATTTGTCCTATTTTACTATTTTACTCTAGTTGCGTTCTGCGGTCACTGCTGTATTTAGCCCTAGGCCTGGTTTATACAACCAATAATTACTGCCTGATCCGGAGCTGTCACTCAAACGGAGGTCAGGTCGGTCAGACGGTCACAAAGCCTCACCAATGATCTAAGAGTGCGCATTGCCTGCAGTCATACCGTAGCCTTCCTTAAACGCCAGCACGCGCTGCCTGGAATTCTGCAGTTCCATCTATTACACTAATAAAATTTAGGTTGATCGCGTTTCCGTGCAGCACAACCACGCTCCCGACGCAGCCAAAGTTGAAGCGGAACGCGGTCGAACATCTCTGAAACGCTTAGCAGCTCGTTCGCGCGAAGCCACCTCTAACGTGATCATTCAGGTGCAGGCCGGAATGAGTATGGCAGGCAGGGTTCAGTTGCCGTCGTACGACGGTTGCAAGCAGATAGTCCGGAAGGCTAGGAAGGTTGATGCTGCTGCACCGGTCAATCCCAACAGTGTCGAAGACCTGCTGATACCGAACGAATACTCTGAGTACCAACGTCAGCCAGGCCACAGTGAGTCACATTGCTAGACATTGTTACTAGGGTAAACCGTCAGGAGGGAGGGAGGGAGAAAGGGGTACAAAATTTCTTTAAAAGCGAATTTTAAGCTTGAATTAGTGATTTCTAAGCTACGGTATTTCTACGGTACGGTACAGTATTTTTATACCGATCCCATCCCTGCTTCCAGTTGTGCCATTCCTTCTCTTCGATTCGATCACTGATCAGAACAGAGCTCCTCGAAACCGAGTTCTCATTTTCACCATTCGACGGAATCTGGACTTCTTGCTGCGCTCAGAGGAGTGGTTTGGTGATGGCACGTGGGACGCTGCTCCTCCACTGTTTGAACAACTGTACACAATACACGGCAAAATGTAGGTTGCTTAAACAAAGTTGACGCGCGTGCTAAATTTGATTGCACGTTTCAGAAATGGAGTTGTTCAACCGCTAGTGTACGCTTTGCTGTGTAATAAGACCTACGACTATCTGCTCACGCAGCTCATGCAGTTGGAGCCCGGACTGAACCCACGTCACATAGTAACTGATTTCGAGCTTGCCTCAATCAACGCCTTTGGCACTCACTTTCCAAACGCGCAACAGAGCGGTTGTCTTTTCCACCTAGCGCAAGCCCACTACAGAAAGATGGGAGATCTCGGATTGCATGGCAGGTACAGCTAAGGCCACTAATAGTTTTGATTTTGCTTAAGAAGCTGCGTGTTTTGTACAGAACTAGTAAGCTACAACTTACTCTATGCTCTAAGTTTGTTTAACAGTCTAAATGTAACACAGCTAAATTGAGTACCAAATTATTCTACTGCTTATATATATATATTTCAGATACAAAAACGATCCTGCGTTTCAACTACAGTGTAAGATGGTGACAGCGCTGGCGTTCGTTCCACCAGCAGAAGTTGAGGCAGCATTCACTGCGTTTTCTCAGGTACCATTTTAGTCACCAAACCACCGACTAATGCTGACAAAACTAAGTTCGCTAAAAAGTGAATAGAATAGGAATGTGAAATTAGAAATACAGCCTGAACCTTTTTGTGTGTACGCGCTGCATGTAGATTAGTACGCGTGTTGGGTGTTCTGGGAAGTAAATGGTGTTCAATAGTCACTGGCCCTAGCACACTCAGACTTCACCCACCTACAAATGGAGTACCTTTTAGGAGCCTGAACGTGATGCCGCGCTGGACGCGGTGTTGGACTACGTTGAGATGTCCTACTTGGGCCCTCCCGCGCGCAGGGGTGGTGGTCGACGGCCCCCCATGTTTCCGGTTCGCTTGTGGAACGTCTATGAGAGGACCCTTCATCATCAAGAGCGTACGAACAACACTGTTGAAGCGTTTCATCGGCAGTTGAAGGGAATGCTCCAGATGACCCACCCTACAGTCTGGAAGCTAATCGACGGTACGGTGCAATTCTTATTGTTAGGTTATTGGTACACACACCCCACAATCACTGTTCAGGGGTACAGGTAAAGTACTATAAGACGCTGACCAATTTCTCAAAAAAAGCTAAAATACACCTGAAACGGCAGACCTCTGAACATGTTCAGCGAAAACGAATTACAAGAGGGTTCCCCTTACAGGCTTGCGTCTCAGTCAGCAACATCGAGACACTCAGATCGAGCGGTACCTAGCCGGCGCTCCACCCCCAGCTCGTCTGCCCGCCTATGTACAACTGGACGCTCGATTGCACCGTGTCGTCAGCAACTACGCTAACCACAACCTTTTGGACTACCTTCGTAGCATTGCGCATAATCTTGATTACTAACCTTTCTTTTCTGGTATTTGATTTGTACATGTATACATTCGGTGCTGCCTTCATTACTATAGTCGTTCGCTTGATATGTATATAGTATTATTCTACTTGTCTGCTCAGCAATCCTTTAAAATAGTCGTTTGTATTGCCCTTCGTGATTCTACCTACGTGTATGTGAATAAACAATTATGGTGGCCGCAACCCTCCTCCGGTCATTTTTGGTTTGACCAATGAGCTATTAAGTGACCTGCGCTACCCTGAACAATTACAGGCTGGCCGGACACTCCCAGGCCGGCCGGACGATTACAGACCCAAGTGAATAAATTCTAATTCGACGAACAGAGCGTCGACGAACAGAGCGTCGACGAACCGAACAGTCGACGAACCGAACAGTCGACGAACAGAGCGTCGACGAACGGAAGTCGACGAACCGAGCGTCGACGAACCGAAGTCGACGAACCGAACCTATCCCGGCAAACATACAGTTAATGCAGATACCAGAGCTCATACATTCAGAGGGTTCTCTACCGTCTACTGTCGATCGGGAGTGGCAGTAACAGGCAACCCGCAACCCTTCTAATTTAATGGGGTGCCACAGTCACTAATACTGTACTTTCATTCTAGTGTTAAGAATTATTATAGGCTTTATCAGTATTTTGGACGCCCCCAGTAGTTCTAGAGTCAACTATAATTAACCAAATTGTAGTGCCACAGACTGATTACAGACTGCCAGCACGGTTTTTTAAGTGGTCGCTGTATGGTGACACAACTTATATGTTGTCTAACCCATGTAGGTTTTTATTTTTAAAGTTTTTTCAACTGAGGACATAAAGTTCTTATTGCGAATGTATCGATGGTTTGTACGTCACGGCTTTAGATAGGCCTAATTTGTAGTACTACAAACTACAGTACATTAGTTTTGGACTTAAATTTGATCACTCTATATAAACTAAGACTACAAATTGAAATTCTCTCAGGAAATACCCACATAGCACATGTGCCACATACCCTGGCCGGACTTATGTATGAACTACGCACAAGTCTACAGACACACACATACAGAGGCTATTACGTTAAAAAGTTACAAGTCGGCGTATCGCAACTGTTGAGTCGGCGTAAGGCACCTGCTCAGTTGGCGTAACGCACCTTAGGTCTAGTCGGCGTTTCGCACCAAGCCAGTCGTCGTAAAGCACCACCCCAGTCGGCGTATGGCACCTCTCCGCAGCAATAAAATCGGCGTAAGGCACCTGAATCATGCAGGCAGGGGTCTGCTCCGGCCTGACCCCCCTTTCCAAGACCATTTTTACAAAGCCCCGCCTTCCGATTTTTTTCGAGTCGCAAAGCGCAAGATCCTTGACTTTTTGGCCAGAAATTACGTCCGATATAATAAAAATCAAAGCCTGTAGCCGGTTGGCAAAGGCAGTGTAATTATATGTTTCTTTCTACCGCACTGTTTAGCTGCCGAAATTAGTCTGATTTAGTGTTTCACCCGGTGGTCTGCGACGCGTGCAGCCGCGAATCTTTCACCGGCTTTCGTTATAAGTGTCAGCGCTGTCACAACTATCAACTATGTCAGGACTGCTTCTGGAGAGGTCGCACCAGCGGATCCCACAGCAACCAGCACGAAATGAAGGAGTACTCTTCCTATGTATGCTACTTCCTCTCTCCTACACCTTTATCAGTCAGGCACTTAACGTCGTTTATGCTAACGACACCATATAAGGTGCCGGTATGGTATTGGTACCATACATGGGCCGCGTGGGGGGCTTCGGGGGTTTGCCCACCCCGCAACTTGGGCCCGACCCCCAAACGACCCCACCCACCCACCTGAAGCCGACTTTTGTTTCTGACTCCACCCACCAAAATCGCCGCGACTCCCTCAAACAAACCGACAGGCCCACCCCAAATTTTCGGATTTTGACTACACCCAACACATTTTTCCGGCCCATGTGTGATCGGTAGCATAACGGCGTTAAGTGCTGAAGGAATGTGTGATTCTTGGAGTGTTAGTATTATCAAGTTATCGAGTGGTTGTGTTGTGTTGTTTGTCCGACTACTAGTAAAGACTTCCACTTTCCTTTCATTGGTGCCGAGTACCCTTCGAGCCCACCTTCATCAAGTTCTACTACCACGTCCAAGTTCTACTACGAGTCTCGCCTCAAGTTACTCCCGTTTCAAGCTCCTCATTCCGTGATCATCAAGCGCAGCCGTGCCCCATCCGATGCTCACATGATGTCCCCTACCTTTCATGATCACCTCCGACTACTACAAGAGCAAATACAGCGTGATCGCGAACAGCAACAGCAATGGTGGATCGAACAACGGCAGCTTCACGACCAGTTTGATTGCATGTTCGTCCAACACCTGTCTCAATGCAGCAAGGCTCCTGTGAAAGAGGAAGCGGCTTCGTGTTCTGGCACTTCGAACGTCCAAGTTGGCTCATTAAACACTCCCTTTACTGGGTTAATGGTCGTCCTCCTTCTATCGGGCGTTCCCGTTCAACTGAAGAAATTGTTTCATGCAGAAAGGCTCCTGAGAGTGCTCAAGTGGCAGTGAAGGAAGTCGAGAAGAAAGAGGTGGAGAAAGATAAGGAGGCGATGTTAGATGATGGAGCTTCGGATATTCTTTGTTTGGCACAAGGTCATTTTGAGTCCAGTTCTGTTGATGTTGTGCAGCAAGCACCTTTTCGACGCGCGTTTTCTGGGACACACGCAGACGATCCCGATGATGCGGCCTCTGCCGATGCTAACAATTCGGCTTTGTTCCAGTCTGCTCTCCAGGACGTCCAAGATGATTCAGTTGTTGCTAGTGCAGTTTGCTCAGTGCAGGACGGTCCTGTTCTCTTAGATGTGGAAAGAAGAAGGATAAAGAAGCGAAGGAGGAAGCAGAAAATAGAGAAGAAATTTGAAGAGAAGATAGAAGTAGGGAATAGAAGGAAGGAAGAAGAAGAAAAGGAAGATGGAAGAGGAAGAGAAAGGGTGTTTGAAGAAAGGAGGAGAAAGAGGATGATGAAGAGAGTAAGGGAAGTGAGATGAAGATGGCATTCAATTACAGACGATTCTGTGTTCTTTGAGTTGGTTAGAAGAGAAGGAGGAGGAAGAGGAAGGATGGTAAGGAAGAGAATAAAGGTGAGGAAATGTGAGATGACGAGAAGAGGGAGGTTAGAAAGGATGATGGTGATGGAAGGAAAGAGTATGAGGAAAGGAAAGATTATGATCAAAAGGGTAGCGCAAAGGAAGAGAAAGAAATCGAAGAAGAAGAGAAGGAGAAAGAGGAAAGTGAGAGGAAGGAGAAGGAGAATGAGAAGAAGAGGACAGAGGAGGAGAAGAATGGCGATTCACTTGAGTTCGTGGTCCAGGAGTGGCAAGTCTGTTTCACCAATGACAAGTCAACAGATGCAAGCGAAAGCGCAGAAAGACCGCAATGTGGCGCGCAAGAGATCGAACCAGCACGCCGTCAGTGCAGAGCAACTTACTGGAGATGCCGAGTCAACAGAGGCGGAGCAGTTCTCACAGTTCGTTCATTCCCCGATTGTCAGGCACAGCGGCGGCCCAGTTGACACTCGTGAGGGGGAGTGATGAAGGAATGTGATTCTTGGAGTGTTAGTATTATCAAGTTGTCGAGTGGTTGTGTGTGTGTGCGTTTGAGAGTGTTTGTTGTGTTGTGTTGTGTGTCAGTCTACTAGTAAAGACCTCCACTTTCCTTTCAGTGCCTGACTGTTTATTCCAGTTGGTTTTTCTTTACAAAAGATGGATGGTGTTTAATTTTAATTTTGCTAAGAGGACAGGACCGACTAGTCGTGAGCGGCTTTAACTTTTTGTAGAAGTCACCGGTGAAACAGTTGGGTCATTCGTTGAGGAAGAGCTTGAGATGTGCCCCGGGCCAATCGCAGATCGCGCATCCACTCTACCCCGACCAGCCCGATAGACCGCTGGACCTGGCCAATGTCGTGTAGGTCTCTTTTTCTTCCTTTTTCAGTCTCCCAATTTGTTGGTGTCATTATAAAAGGTAGGAAAGGTTGGAGCAGTCAGTACGTAGCGTGAAAGAAGCCAGTTGATGTTTTACTGTATGGCCCGAGCGGTATGGGCCGGCGAAAGGCGGGTAAACCCCCCTTACTCCCCGGCCCATGTATGGTTTTAATGCAGCTTTTTTTTATGAAAGGTGGATAAGTTCTAGAGAGATTGTTGAAATTTTTGGAAAAAGGCTCGGGAGTATGTTAAGATGTTTATTTCTGTTTTTAAACAGCATTATGCTCCGCTTAGTACAGTATAGTCTGGTACTTAACCCCGTTCATGGTACTGGAACTGGAACTATAATGGTACCTCTGCAGTTCCCGAACGTGGCCCTACCATATTCATACATGTACTAGGGGTTAGGGGTTACCCACTGCTGGAAAGGTCAAGCCCCCCCCCGCCCCTGAGACTGGTTAAGGGACCCTCCCACACAACCCAAAATACAAGTACTAGTAGTGGCTCCGATACTAACAAACTGGCTGAGAAATCACTAATTTTTAGCCTAAAATTCGCTTGAAAAGCCTTTGGAAACCGAATTTGGCCTCTCCACTGCTGATATTTAAAAGAAATCGGGGTTTTTGGAAGCTCTTTTTGTCATTTTTTGCTTATTTTTAGCTCTAAAACGCTATTTGGCAGCTTAAAAGGACGATTTTTAGCTTTCTTACTGAAGAAAAACGAGCTAAAACGCATTTCCCGCATTTTGGAGCTTTTTGAAATTTCGGACCCCCTTCTGGGCGAAACCCCCATCGACCCCCCCACCTGAGGAAACCCCCACTCTACCCCCTTCCCTGGTCGGCCTGGAGCTGTTACATGTATGATCATGGTACCGCTCAAGGTACCAATACCAATGTATGGCTACTACCATAAATTGTACCACCCACCGAACGTGGGGGTACCGTGTGGTGATGGTATCATGGTGCTACTAGCCAGGTGCCGGTACCATAAACGGCGTTACATGCCTGACTGTAGCAGTTCCTAAGATACATTAATTTTGTTCAGCCATTTGCGCGGGGGTTTGAGGTTCTGCCACTTCCCGCAACGTCAAAGACCAATTGCCCCCTACTCTGATTTTTCCACTTGACTCCGATTTTTCAGAGAGCCAATTTTTGGGACCACATTTTTTTTTCAATTACTTTTGGCCGCACGAAAAATTGCCACACTTGTCTGTTGTAACACCGCCATTTTTAGCTGTATCTCAGCCAATAGTAAGCAGTGCATAAACTGTGTCGGGGCTAGGGCGTTTGAGGGTAACCCGGTAGTAGTGCGTGTGTATGCGCAAGTCTATGTTAGTAGACGGTGTAGTAGTGTTGTTTACGAGCGACCTAAGCCGGTCTCAGCGGAGAGCGGTCAGTAATAAATCTATAATAATATGTAGACTAAGTTTGTAAGGATTAAATTGAGTTCTGAGGCAGAGTGAGCCTTTATTGGATGTCTTGCAGCCCCGCCACCCCCTCTCTCCTGCACAACAGTCACATGAAGGCTGAGCTGGGCCTCCACTACGACGAACTGAATGCTATGGATACCTCTGGACATAGGTAAGTTCGTCTATTTTTTAGAAGTATTGTTCAAATGAACAATTAACACATGTTAGTAAAAGCTTGCATTTCTATCGTTTTAAATTAATCTTCTTCCAACATTTACTTCTGCTCTGTGGTGGGAAAGCCAGTTAAATAGTTTTCTTTTCTGTTTCAGTCGATTCCTATTCTCAGACGCCATCAACTTGGACGACGAGCACAAGCTGATAGCTCGCTATTCGGCCAAGCTGGCCGGGAGAACTTCGGTAGATTTATTTATTTGCTTATTACCGGAGATTTCCACTTAGTATCCCACCCCACTTAATAACCCACTGGGATATTACATGGACCCTTATTCCGCTTTATATCCCATGGGATATTACTTGGCGGCAATGTTTGTCAGATTTGTAATAATTTTCTTCACACATGCATACTGTATCTATGATAAAACATTGTTCCGGTTAATATCGCATGCCGTTTCCAGTTAATATCCCATGACTTTGTCCTGTTAATATCCCTGGGATATTAACTGGCGGCAATGTTTTCACTGAGAAGCGTGATTTTCCGTGTTATATCCCCTGGGATACTAAGTGGAAAACTCCGGTACACTCTTTTTTCTATCTTTTATCCGTACATGTAAGCGGCGTGCTAAAGTTGCGTAACAGCATGAGGGGGAGGGGCTTCGCCAAATCTTTAGTACAGATTACTGTGGTGGACGGGTTGGCGATTTTAGAGTGTCTTAATGAACATTGCATCAATCTTTCATTCAAAAGGATTCATTCAAATCGGTTGAGATTTACAGTTGCTACAGAAAAAAATTTGCTCGGTTGTTTTTTCGGCGGACACTGTAGTTTTGCAGTCAATTTGTAGTCTTGGATGACGCTGGAATTGCCCCGAATTGGTAATTATAATAGTGACTAGATAGGTAGTCCCTAACCCCATGCATGTAGGCTATTTTATCAGATTCTAAAACTAATTCATTTCTTTAGTTCCCGCCGCTCGGCCATGCAGCCAACTTTCCCGACGAGAACCTCAACCAGCGCGCAATGATCGCCAGACTGGAGCAGCGGAACAAGTAAGTAAAACTAGAATAAGAACGAACTTAGAACAAAAAAGAAATGGTTGCAGAGAGATTCTGCGCGAGATTCAGGAAATCCAGGCGATACAACTGGCGGGGGCGCAGGGCCCGCTGCCCCCTGGCTTGAGCGAGAGCGGTCTCAGCTCCGAACTGGACACTCTGAAGGCCAGAAAGAGTGAATTGGAGGGGAGAATGAGACAGTTGCAAAACACCAGAAAGGATTTGATGGGTCAGCTAGAACACTTGATGCGGGTGCTAAAGGTAAGGCCACTGCCTTTTTAGTCTTACGTCTAACTGGCCAGTCATTTGACGTAGAGTCCAGACATGGGCAAAGGGGGGTGCTGAGGGGGGGTTGGCCCCCATCAGGCTCTGATCTACCCCCCATCAGCCGGCCGCTAGCCCCCATCAGGAATTTTTGGGAAGAATTTTGTATAGAAAATTATGATAAAAATATGCCTGGAATAGGCGTAAATGAGCTCAGAATAGCTAATTTTAACTTATTTTAATGAAAAATAAGCCAATAAACACTGATTTTCGCCAAAAATCGGACTTTTTGGCTTGCCACCCCCTCAGCCCCCCATCAGGCACTTCTACCCCCCTCAGCCCCCCCTCAGGAATTAAAAATTCTACCCCCTTCAGCCGAAATGCTAGCCCATGTCTAGTAGAGTCCAAACGTCCAGGGTAGGTAGGAATGTTGGCTGCTAAAAATGCTGAAACAGCGTAAAGAATCGGTAATTTCCGCTAAAAAATACAGCGGAAAAGTGCTGTTTTACAGGCAAATTTTTGCAATTTTAGTCATATCTGGGCCGCAAAAAATGGAGGCGGTATGGCTTTGGAGAGTATAGAGCCGCGTTTTCCCGAAAATAAGGTGGCCAAATTTTCGGAAGGGGGTATGGCCGACCGATGGAGTAAACCCCTCACCTCCCGCCGGCCCACGTATGATTTTAGTGGCTGGAATTCTAAAAGATTGTAAAAATTTGTTAACAAATTACAGGGTTCGAAAAATGATAACATTTCCTTTTGGCTGCCATATTCCCGGCAAATTCTGATCAAATTAGCTGAAATTAGAAACACAGGTGCCAAAATAGGAGATTTTGTTTGTTAAAATTTGGTCGATCAGGCAGAGTTGTGGGCATACATGTAACAGGTCATCCGCCGATGGGGGGAGGGGGGGTCTGGCGCCGGCCGGGGGGGTCTGAGCCAAAATTTTTGGGGAGGGGGTGGGCACTAAAAAACGCTCAAAAATGGAGAAAAATCGCAATTTTTTGGCTAAAAATTGCCAAAAATCGCTAATTTGGGCTGAAATACAGCTAAAAAGTGCTGTTTTGCAGGCGATTTTGGCAATTTTTGTGTGTGAAAGTGAAAAAAATTGCAAAAATTTGCTCGAAAATTTACTTGCCAGAAAAATCGGAGGGGGGCGGTGAAATCGTCTCGGGGGGGGGGGGGGTCTGGCCTAAGTCGGGTGGGGGGCAGACCCCCCCTGTTACATGTATGGTTGTGGGATATTTTGTATTAAAATTTCATGCATCGAGAATGACTTGGTCTTGAGAAAATATGGATATGATATGTCTGTTTTTCAAATCTGCTCATTAAAAGAAGCACATGTTCTGCAATTCTTCACTTTCTTAAGAAGACTGTGTATGCGGAACCCCATGCCGCCCCCCCCCTGAGACGATTTTTCCAACCCCCCTCCGATTTTTCTGGCTAGTAACTTTTTGAACAATTTTTTGCGATTTTTTTTACAATTTCAGACATAAAAATTGCCAAAATCGGCTGACTTTTTTAGCTGTATTTCAGCCCAAATTAGCGATTTTTTGAAGATTTTTAGCAAAAAAATTGCGATTTTTTCGATTTTTGAGCGTTTTTTACTGCCCAACCCCCTCCCAAAATTGGGGCTTAGACCCCCCGGCCGGCTCCAAATCCCCCTCCCCCTTCGGCGGATGTCCTGTTACAAGTAGAGTAAGATTCCTATGTTTGAACAGGTGCCTAAGTTTGAACACTGGAAGGTCCCGGCCACTGTACTCCATTTCTGTAAACGCTATAACCTTGATTCAAGGTTCGCAGGTGGTGTGGGGTGTTGGCTATTTGCTGCTCTGCTTTTGCGTAACAAAGATCAGTTGTAAGGGAATAGGAGCAGCTGAAACGGTGACTAGTCGAACACCTAATTTTTTAATTGTCTTGCGCTAAGCTCCCTATAAGTGTTACAGCATAGGCACAGGGCGGGACAATAGGTTTTCATATATCCTCTTTTCATCTGTGACATCAGATTTTTTCTGCAACGCACCGCTTCGTCTGTATGAAATTGTACCTAAGGTGCCTAAGTTTGAACACCCCCTATATTTCCATATTTCTTGGCTCAAACGTGACATATTACGCTAAACTGGTTTGGAAATTTGTTTTAGTGTCTTTCTAGTTCAAATAGTAGTATAAAGATGCCAAAAGTTTGTCTGCGAAATTTTAACGTCAGCTGAAACACGCTGTCGGCTGAAATCAGCTGAAGAAATGGCTGCCGCCAAGAAACAGAAGCTACATGGTAGAAAGCGTAAATCTGGAGCTGGAGCTGCCATGGTCAGCTCATCTGACGAATCAGATGCTGAGGAGGGTGATAGCAACACCTGTTACTCTTGTAACTGTGAGTGGGATGACACTTCTCTTGCCCAGACCTGGTACTATTGCGACAACAAAGTTCAACAAGGTCGCAAAATCGTCCAGTGCAGAAATTTCACCTACTCTGATTGCGCTGACAGGCTGTACAAGGAGCAGATCGATGAGGACGACCCGAAACACATGAAAGATTAGTCGGGCGCTTAGTGATTACGTTCTTTCGTTTTGATGCCGCTATCTGCTTATAAAGTGGTTGTTTTTTCGAAAACAACGTTGCAGCGTGTTTGCTAAGCTTTTTTTTAAACGTAGAAAGTGTTCAAATTCTGAAACCCCGTTTAAACATTGAGCAAGGCATCAAACCGTTTAGTGTTCAAACTTAGGCACCGGGTCCCTAAGTTTGAACACTTACCGAGTTTTTAAAAAACATTCGTTCCTCCTCTCCCGATCATGCGATCTTTACCAAACCTTCAGTGCCTCTTCCAGTGATCATGTAGTTTTGTTTCCATAAGCAAAAAGCCAATCGCCCAATTCCTTGGTTTTTGACAACCGCTTATTTCGTTAACCCGTTCAAACTTAGGAATCTTACTCTATGTATGGTACCGTCCGTCACCATATATGGTACCCATGGCCATGGGTGCCGGTACCATATTGTATGGTACGAAATCTGAACAAAGTGGTACCATTACCACCGAATGCCCCGAACGTGGGGGTACCATGGTACCACTATCCTAGGTACCGGTGCCATATATGGTGTCGGTGCCATAAACGGCGTTAAGTGCCTGACTGTTTTAGTCCTAATCTACGCACACTTTTATCGTAGTTTTCTCTGCAAAATTCTTCCAAAAAGATTGCTGAGCCCTGGGGGATAGCGGTGGCCTGAGAGGTAGGTGAGCAGAGTATCAGGGGCTTAACCCGTGTTTGTCCGACTGCAAATCATACATGGGCCCGGGGTGCGGGGTTTACCTCGCTCACCGGGCCATACCGCACCTCCCCCATCCCCCTTAGGGAGAAATTTTTCGCTCATTTAAGGCAAAATAGGCGTTTTTGGCCTTCTTTCGGGAACCCCCGCCCCCTCCCCGAGGTCTCCGTACCCCCTCCGGATATTTCCGGCCCATATATGCTGCAAATAGGACCATTTCAGACGCAGACGCCTCGTGACGGCTCTCCTCGGAGTCCCAGCAGCCTGAGCGGGGTCGGCGGTGAAGTTCGTCAGGCCTTCCGCGACTCCACCCCGCACGGTTCGCTGCCCCCGACCCTGACCGGTTCTCTGGGCCGCGGACCGTCGGTTATGCCTTCCGGTCTGCAGCCAAAGACCGGCACCCTCCAGGGCGACCTTCTCTCGGCGGCCGACTCCATCACCAACACCATGTCCCATCTGGTGCGCGAGTTGGGAGACGGTAAGTTTGGCTGGCAGCTTACGGTAGAAAAGTAGTTGGTGGGTGGTGTGAAAAGAGAATTGTTTCTAGACGAACTGGAGGATGAAATGTTGCTGTCGCCGCCGCCGCAGGGAACTAACGGAACAACCAACAAGAATGGCCTGCTCCATTCGCCTGCTCAGGTCGGCAGACAACAACACAACGACAGACTGGGTAGTTATCTTTACTACACCTTCTCGTGCTTTTATAGTACCCTTATTTATTCTACCCCTACTTATACTACCCCCTATTTATACTACCCTCTATTTATACTACCTCTATTTATAGTACCCCCTATTTATAGTACCCTTATATATTCTACCCCTATTTATAGTACCCCCTATATATTCTACCCCATATTTATAGTACCCCCTATTTATACTACCTCCTATTTATACTACCCCATCATACATGTAACAGGGGCGTCTGGGGGGTCTGCCCCCCACCCGACTTAGGCCAGACCCCCCCCCCCCCGAGACGATTTCATCGACCCCCCCTCCGTTTTTCTGGCAAGTAAATTTTCGTGCAAATTTTTGCAATTTTTTACAATTTCACACAAAAATTGCCAAAATTACCTGCAAAACAGCACTTTTTAACTGTATTTCAGCCCAAATTAGCGATTTTTGGCGATTTTTTTCGATTTTTGAGCGTTTTTTTGTGCCCACCCCCCTCCCCCAAAATTTTGGCTCAGACCCCCCCCCCGGCTGGCGCCAGACCCCCCAACCCCCCCTCCCCCATCGGCTGATGACCTGTTACATGTATGTACCCCATATTTATAGTACCCTCTATTTATAGTACCCCCTATTTATACTACCCCCTATTTATAGTACCCCCTATATATTCTACCCCTTATTTATAGTACCCCCTATATATTCCACTCCATATTTATAGTACCCCTATCTATAGTACCGAATATTTATAGTACCCCCTATTTATAGTACCTAGGATGCACTTAGTGAGCACTATGAAACCCTGTTTGAAACGAAAATTAGCAGACATGGGCCTGGGGGTGAGGGGGGTTAACCCTCATCGGGCGGCCCATAACCCTTTTTTGGGAAAGTATTTTTATACTCTGCAACCCCCGCCGAAAAGCCATACCCCTCCATTTTTTCCGGCCCAATGGTATGAGGTTCCGAAACCCTATTTTGGGCCTACAGAAACCCGGATTAGGGCTCCGTAACCCTATTTCGGGCTTCAGAAACCCAAATTACGGTTATGGAACCCTGTTTTTGGACTCAGAAACCCCAATTAGGATTTCAGAAACCCAATTTACGGTTCTGTAACCCTATTTTAGGCCTCAGAAACCGAAATTATGGTTCGGCAACCTTATTTAGGCTTCTAAAACCCTAATTTAGGGTGCCGAAGCCCTGTTTAAGGTCTCTGAAACCCTAATCAGCGCTTCTGGAACCCTGTTTCCAGGGTTAGAAGCCCAAAATATTGTTTAAAAAAGCTCGCTCCCAGAATCCAGCTGGGGTGAATTTTCTCCGAAAATCGGTCTTGTGGGAAAATACCTCCTATTTCCCCAATTACATGTATGGGGATAAGGTAAGGGTTTTGTTATTCTAACTGCGGCTATTTTTAGTGCAAAGAACGACTGCGTGAGACAGCTTTAAACAGTTGCTGGCGTCGATTATTCATTTCGTGCTAATGTGTATTCGACGCTCCTCTCTACTGTACTACCCCAAGTGGCTTGAAACTTCTTGTCTTTCTGAGCTGTAAAATGGAGAGTTTAGCTTTGCGGGCTCTCTCTGTTTCTCTGGCAATTTACGGACAATCCTATTGTTTATATGCAAATGAGACGTTTCGTTGTCAATGCACAGAAGAATGGTTTATAATTAGCGGTCACTTACCCCATCAGTGAATCTTAAAGTGACCAGTGATTTCTGCTGACTGGAGGGAGGTTCTGACCGCACTGTGTATCAAAATGTATTACTATTTATGCATTTTCTAAAGTATTCAGTTTGGTAGTAGTAATTTATTATCTAGTTAGTTAGTCGGTCTCACTGTTTTCACACGCTTGGATGCACATTAGACTTGTTGATAATGAGCGAAAGATAATAATCGAATGCACGAGTTTTGAATTGCGTTAGCGAGCAAATTTTTATTCAATTTCTTTGTTTGTGGTGTTGTTAACGCCAAAGAAATGCTTCTATATTATTATTATTATTATATCTATGGTTTTAGTTGCTAGTCGCAAAACTGTTGCTTGGCTTAAAATGATGGTACTGGTTTTCTGCGTAAAGTTGGTTCTGTATAATATTAGTGCTATATGTAAATTTTTGTTTCTCGGCCTCATTACTACAGCAAGCAACACGTCAAGTCTCCACCAATCTTGTTTTGCCTAAAACGGCATGTCCTGGAATTTCCTCCTTTCCGGTTTCCGCACCTCATATTCCGATTTCTTCCCATTCAGAATTTTAGCTTAAATTTGTTGTCTTTTAATCGTTATTTTTGCTGTAAACGGGTTTGGCGTCTTTTTATAGTTATTTGGATTCTAAAATCTAAGGAACCCGCATACCTGGTTCTTTTGTTGTGCGGTAAAGCGGTGTACGTTGTTCTGGCACCCTCTTGATCGTTTTTGCGATAGCAGTGCCGAATACTGTTGCTAAGTAAATTATGATTATAATTTTAATTATATTTTTAGAAATTTTCTAATAGAAGTAAATTGTTTGGTAAGTAAATTATAATTAAATTATATTTCAAATATATTTACTTAGCAACAGTAGTGCCGAATCATTCTGTGGCCCGATTTACAAATTCTCAACCAATGAGTGTCACTTTGCTGCAAACCATTACCAATAAGTGCCACTCTACTACAAACCACAACCAGTCAGCCTCACTGGTACAAATTCTCAACCAATCATTTTTGTTCAATCGCGCAAATTGGAATAAATAAAAAAGTTGCGCATATTAGGTTACATTAGAAGCGCTCAAACTGGTATGCATGCATCTAAAATAGTAATTTGATTTGAGTCAAATTGATGAAGAACTGAACCAAGAACGAAATGCTTTAGTGAATCACAGAATCAATCAATGGGACATCTATACTTTTTACATTTTTATCTGTACTTTTACTTTATACAGTGCAGTTGATGCCCAGGATCAAATCACAGAAATAGAGTAAGCAAAAACAGCTAATGCATGGCCATGATAGATGAAGATGGCATGGCAGCAGATAGTGAAGAAAGCACAAGCACGTCAAATGTGATTTGATATGCAAACAGATAAATGAAAAAACATTAATTAGCATCACAAAGATTTTCAGTTTGTTTCACTGGTCCGCTTCGGGGCCTAGGTGCTTAGTTGATTCAACTTGTCTCACTGTACACTGGTTGTTGCGACTGTTGACAGAGTTGTTACAGGTTAGAAACTTCCAGAACAAATGACGCGTGCCGCTGCTAATAGCAAGCAAAATGTACAAGTTTCCCCAGTTGAAAATCTCAATTGCCAGTTCAAACGCGAACAACACACCATCCGCAGTTGCTGTGAACGCAACCACATACATCATTGTCACATACACAGTCATGGTGGCAAAGAGAGCGAAGCTAGTGAAGAGCAGATTCACTTCAAGCTTTCGTTCCTTGTTTCTGGCCTCGTTTCGCCTCACTCTGCCACTACTGACCGTTCTTTGCTGCTTCCAGACGATTTTGAACGCACGCGCATACAGCACTGATATCGACAGCACACATGCCGTTCCATACACGGCTAGCACGAGTGCGTATGCCTACCAAAATGCTGAGGTAAATATGCATGTATAATAGGTAAAAAATTGTCCAGCCATCGTTCTCAGGCACTAATTTATCGATTTGGCTCAAAGTTTTGGGATTTATTAAGAATATAACTGATGGGTACTCTTCAAACGTTTGGCATGAAAGCTCCAAGCCGTGCTTGTTCTACGGTCCGGAAACTGAAGGGAAATCAGGAAGTGAGCATCCCTGTACATAGGTGAAAGGGCACTAAAAATGGGGAATTTCAAAAATGTGACAGAAAATCCCATAGTTAAGAAATTGGCACCATCTAGAATCAAACCACTGAATAAATGGTTACTTGAATGAAACAGATTTTACCAGGAAGCTCAGCTAATGAACAAGCCAGATATTTTAACATGCATTTTGCAAGAAAGCCAACTAAGGACGTTCAAGCAACTTAGTTTGGCGGATTTGACTGGTATCCAAATATGTTAAAATAGATGTCAAACGAACACCAACGGTGCATGTGCGAACATCAGTGACCCTAGAACTGGAGCTACATCCCCTCAAAGTAGGGTGGGTAGCCACTTTTTGGGCCATTTCCCGGAATTTACTGAAACGATCACCATTCATTCAATTCTCAAGATACAGAATTGGCTTGCTCACGGTTGGATAGCCCTGACACTTGCCTTTCAGGCACTGTATAGCAGAGCACGATTTTAGAACTTAGCCGTTTAGAGAGATATTCTCCAAAAACTATGAAATCTAAAGAAATTGCCGCTCAATTTTTTCTTTCTACTCGGCTAAGTTCTAAAGCCGTGCTATACAGTGCCTGAAAGGCAAGTGTGAGAGCTATCCAACCGTGACCAAGCCAATTCGGTATCTTGAGAAATGAATGAATGGAGATCGTTTCAGTAAATTCCGGAAAATGGTCCGAAAAGTGGCTACCCACCCAACTTTGAGGGGGTGTAGCTCCAGTCCTCGGAGGTCACTGATGTTTGCACATGCACTTTTTTGGCTGTATTTCTCTTTTCTCTGCTGCTGGTTGCCGTCTTTCGCTATATAGTGAAGTAGGCTGTAAATTTAAACCAGTAAACACTTGACTTGACTGTTGGTGTTCGTATGACATCTATTATAACATATTTTGCTAACGTCCAGATTCGCGAAAGAAGTTGCTTGAACACCTTGCCTTAAAGCTGATTTTCTTCTCGCATGCATGTAAGTTAAACTTTGTTCCACATCATATACTGTTTTCAGAAATCCAAAAGTCTCAAAATTGTGATTTACCGCTTTCATGAAAATTGAACACTCATATTTTGACATAATTTCTAAATTCCTTATCTCAACTGCCCTTGAACCTCCACCTAAAGGACTACTTAATCAGTATGGTATGCCCAATCACAACGCCAATCGTTCCTGCAAGTTTCAAAGCTATAATTCAAGGATTACTCGGAAAATTCAAATTATAGTAGGTAGACCGGCCTGATTTTCCTATTTCAGTTGACAGAACGAGCAGAACTTGGAATTTTGGCGCCAAACTTGTGCAAACAGTACCTAATCGATAAAGAACTGACCGAGAATCACCTGTTTCAGTAAAGGTTGACAAAGCATGTGGACATTAAGATACTGTAATGTCAGCTAAACTCACAAGAATTAATCGAAAGTGGTGTGGCAGGAGTTGAAAGCTGCCTGTTTGATTGAAGCTGCTGTGCTTTTTGACTGCATAGCTCTCAGTCAAGGTTGCACTAGCTACCAACATACAGACCATCCATTTTACAAGCGCCATCGTTAGCACTCGTCTTGTTGTCCAACGCTCAAAATACGAGCATATGCATCTTAGTATTAGGTGAAAGGAAAGCCTTACCACTTTATAATGCACTGGCCAACGAATGGCCGAAAGTCGGTTAACTGCTATATAGATTGAAGTGGTGAATTGGGAGAATGTAATTGCAACAGAAAGGAAGAACAAGATCTTTCCACACAAATTTTGGTCTGACTCATACACTGACACAGGAGCCCACCCACGAAGCGGCAGAAAGGTCTGTAGCCAACGGACCACCTGCGCCGCTAGACCACCCACGGCGTCGTCAATGCAGATTGTAAAGAAGGAAGTAGAAAACGGCTCCTTTTTCTTGAATTTTATTATGGCCGCCACTAGCAGCAGGTAGAGTGAGCAGGAGAATAAGCTGGTTATAAAGACTAGAACGTCTACAATCATAGCTGCTCAAAGGAATATCTAGCCGCTCTGAGAAGCTGAGCAAGTTAATATCCGCTGGCCCAAACAACAAACAGGTTGATGTAACAGGAACTACGTCAATGCGATGCTGTAAGCATTGAGGCCTAAGACAAGGCAATCAGTAGCAATTTGCAAAAGCAGTACATATAAGCCACTCAATATCAGATCAGAGTCGAATGCTGAGTATAATAGACTATATCAAGGGAACAGATGTGCACGGGTCCCTTTTTCACTGGCCCGGACCGGCCCGGCAGGCGCGCGGGGCATCAACATCGGGTCCGGCCTAGGGGGGCCTGAAAATGGTGCCTGGCCCAGCGAAAATTTGGTATGAATTTTCAAATTGAAAGCTAAAATTAATGTTAAGCTTTGGAAATTGGTATTTTATGCTTACTTTTAATTAGAGTGCGAACTATTTAGTATTGGATAATTGGATATTGAGGTGTTTTACAGGTATTGGGTATGGGTTTTTGTAATTTATAATATACACAATGTATAGTATCGTACAATGTACGTATCCAGGGCTGTGGGAGTGGTTGACACACTTTTTCAGAAGGCCGTGTCTTGGACGGGAGTCGACTTTCAAATGAGCATGTTATAACAAGTGCAGTCGTTTTCTTTGTAATTCATTAAAATGCTCATGTATTCAAAACTAGGCAACGTAGAGCAAAAATATGGTTATTTTCGAAATCAGCAGCAAAAAGTACATAAGAAAAACTGTTTGTACCACGGTTTATGTTTATGCTAATGAGTACTGCCACTGCCACATATGGTTAGATCGCAACCCCGGGAGCTACCGTAATCAGTTGTGATTTTCATGTTTCTACGCCACCTACTTCAAAATTTTTTCTAGATTACGGTAGCCTCTTCGGGGATCGTTCTTTTTTAGTTTTTCGGGGCGTCGCGCGTGGTGATGATGAGCTTGTTTTTTATTTTGTTATTCATTGCGTTCTCTCTGTAGTCCTCAGGAATGGGTGTTGTTTGTTATTTATTACGCTGATCCACGGCCAATGTGTGTTTTATTAAGCTGTTACACGGCCAATGTGTGACTGCCTGCAATATGAATATTTTTAGAGTCGGTGATCTCAAGGCGCATTTTTTTTGAGTGGCAATGCCCGAACATTTTGGAATGCGTGCAAGTCGGTTTTCACTGCCACAAACACGCAGAAGCGCCTCTGTCTGTGGCATGTACGGCGAATCTGGAGGCGTGCTGTTATGGAAAATATACCGAAAGAGCACCCAGAAACTGTAAGTTTAAATTAAATATGGGTAACCGGTTTGTGTAGAATTGCTTATTTCAGCGAAAGAAGTTATGCCGTTGTCTCACACAGCTTATTCTGGTACCACTAAATCAGAATTTGACAATGACAAGTGCTACCAGATTTTCTCACTTTGACCGAATGCTATCACAACTTCTGGTTGTACTTCAAACAATACGACAGTAAGTGTTTTTCATACATATTTTAAAACTATTGCAGCTGTCTTACAATCATGTACTTTAAAATAACATGACATAAATGTATCAAGTTGAGCTGGGGTAGTTGGGGGCATACATGTACAGTACATGTATTAGGGGGTTTGAGGAGTTACCCCTAGCTAGATAGGCCAAACCCCCATCACCCCACGAGACAGTTTAGGGATACCATCACAAAATTAAAGTACTAGTAGCGGCACAGTTGTTAAAATTTTTTAGTAGTTTTATTAGTGGCTAGTACAGGTAAGGTACTTACTTACAACAAATTTTCGACTTTTGCACCTCAAGCATACATGTAACAGGGGGTCTAGGGGTAGGGTCTTGCAGATAAAATGTTGGCTGCTTCCGAAGAATTTACAGAAAATTAGATGTATATATTTTCCAATTTTTTGCCTTAATTTGCATATTGATCTAAAGAAAATGTTTTGAGCCTTGAAAATGTTTTTGATGCTAACAACCGTGAATAGCGGTACTAACAAGCTGGTTCATAAATGACTAATTTGTAGCTTAAAATTCGCTTGAAAAGCCTTTGGAAATCGAAAGAGGCGGAGTGGCTGAGAAAGAAGCAGAAGCTAGACTCGATCATCTGTTCTATGTATTGCGCTGTGTGGCCGACCACTACATAAGACCACGTTGTTGTGCAATGCTTGGTTGCATACGGTCTGTGTTGAAGACAGTCTTGCGCATTTGGGTGGGACTGAAAATTTTGTGTATACACCCCTGTTAGGGGTCGTCCATAAACTTCGACGTTCAGAGAGGGGGTGGGGGTGGTTGGTTGAACGTCGGAAAACGTCGCAGGGGGTGGGGGTTGGTACTAAATTTTATTGTATATTTTTCAATTTCGGACACAGTACCAAGTTTAGTCGGGGGTATCAGCCAACCACGTCGTAGTTTTTAGGGGGTTGTGCTGAAAACATCGGACGGAGGTGGGGTGCAAAATTTTGAACTTTTGAACGTCATAGTTTATGGACCGCCCCTTAGAAGAAAATGCATCAGAAAACGCCTGAAACCCAAAAGTCTAAGCTTGACCGCGTTTCTTGACTGAGGAAGGACCGCATGTTCCACTGTTTTAATTAGTTCAAATGTTGTGACAAAAAGCTGATGCTACCAGTGATTCTGATTCCGCAATGTTCTGTCTGTCAGCACTGCTGTTAATGTTTGAACCTCTTGTATTACTGTTTGAACTTGTCGTCTATTGCGTACTGTTTATTGGATAATATTGAACAATTTTTACTCGCGTAAATGGTAAAAATGGTACTTTTAGAGGTGAAAACCTCTAAAGTTTCTTAGCCGGTTTAAGGTAAAAGTTTCACTCAAACAGTAGTAGTTTAAAACAAGTTTGCTGTTTTCTTAGACCTAAACCTCTGTTTTAGTTTTAGTCTCAGAAAAAAGTTTCGAAACTTTCTGCTTGCATTGTACTCCACCCCCACCCGTTCCCCTCGGCGAAGTTTTTCCACCTACCCTCACCCTCCTGACTAGGGCCCGACCGGATACAAATTTCTACCGGATCCGGATCCGGATATGCTCATATCCGGCCGGATCCGGATCCGGATATGCCGGATATCATTGATCAACTTAAAATTTTTTAGAATGCAATAAACGACATATATACTACATTCTTTGCTCTATAACAGCTGATTCAAAACAACATCAAGACTACAAATTAACTAAGACTACATATTATTTTCGCTAACTACAAATTGACTACAAACTACTTTTTCATAATTTGCGAATTTAAAGTCAATTTGTAGTCATTTTTCTTGGAAATTTTCCGATTTTTTAATGTAATCTTATAAATTGAGTCCCCAATCGGCCTTTGAGCTGTCTTGAGCTTTTGATAAGCTAACCAAATACCAAGAACGAAGCTATTTATTATGTAAACTGTTAGAAAGATCGTTATTCCAATTTTCCCGCTTTTTTACCCATATTCTCGAAGTTAGAATTGGAAATGTACGGGGCCCAAACTGGAGCTGCATAGTTAAAGATGGGTCTGCAGATGGCTTTAAAGGTTGTCAGCAGAGTTTCTTTTTGTTGACCCCATGAAGTACCGGCCAGGGCCCTGAGAATGGTGTTGCGGGAGGCAGTTTTGGCACAGGTACTAGTGATGTGCTGGCTGAAAGTAAACAGGGTGTCAAAGGTTCTTGGGTGTCTTGCAGAGTGGAAGTTGAGCTTGATCCAGTAGTACGTTTGGGTGGTAATCTGCCTGATGGGGGTCAGGGGTGAAAAGCGTCACAGACGACTTCTGATGGGATATCAGAAGGTGGCGGCTCTGGAGAAAATCAGCCACGGTGCGCAGGTAGTTAGTCAGCTCGTTTTCCAAAGCCGGTAGATCCTTGCCTGTAGCATAGATTGTGATGTCGTCTGCATAGGAAATCAGATGCAGACCGGCAGGGGGCAGAGGAAGATCTTCAAGATAGAAATTGAACAGAATTGGAGAAAGCGATGATCCCTGTGGGACTCCCGTTTTGACCAATCGCCCCTTGGAAATACAGTCTCTGAACTTTGTTTTGGCTAGTCTACCACTGAGGTAGTTACTAAGCCAGCGCACTGCTGATGGAGGGGTGGTGGAATCTCTTAGCTTGTTCAGTAGTAAGCTGTGCGCAACTGTGTCAAACGCTTTTGAAAGATCCAGTGCAATGGCGATGGTTCTGCTGGGGGGTTTCCTTTGGTTAAAGCCCATTGCGATGTTATGGAAAGGTGGAGCAGGGCTGTGGTGGTAGAATGTAGAGAGCGAAACCCATGCTGGTGAGGGGCCGCTGGTAGGTGTTCTTTCAGGTAAGGCAGCAGTAGCCGTTCCAGCACCTTCACAGATGGGCACAGGAGGGAGATAGGCCGGAAAGAGCTGGCCTCTTTTGAGTCTTTTCCTGGCTTTGGCAGTGGAATGATGACAGAGGCCTTCCAGATTGCGGGAATCTGGCATCTACCCAATGACAGGTTGTAGAGGGTAGTGAGAAACCGTAAACCGAGAGGGCCCAGATGTTTGAGGTGCAAGATGGTCAGCCCATCGGGGCCTACTGCCTGCGTTGTTTTTGCCTCCTTTATGGCTCTCGCCACTTGCTCGACAGTGAAGCTGATGGGCGTCGTGAGTGGGAGCTTCTTAATGCTTCGGCGCACCCTTCTGGTGTCCTTGGAAGAGGAGTGGGGACGAATTCTGGTGAACATTGAGTTGAAGAAATTGGCGATGTGGGGCGCCATCACCAACTGTCGGCCATTGCAGGTAATGGACGTGTTGGGAGGAAGGGACTGTTTGTCGTCCAAGCTCCTGATAGTACTCCACAGTTTGTGGGAATTGTCCTTATGACTGAAGGAGTCCAGGAAAGAGTGCCATTTCTCCATCTTGTAGGTATGAATCAGCTCCTGTATCTGTCTGTTCAGGATAGGAATTCGCTCATCGGTGTGGTGGCGACTGCGTAGGGCATCTCTCTCAGCCATAAGCCGTTTAGCCCCTGGTGGCAGATATGGACGGGTGAACTTGTGACGACCTGCCGGGATGCAGTGGGCAGCCGCTGTGATTAAGACCCTGCGGAGAGCCTTTTCCCCCTGTAACACGCACGTTGGCATAGCAGACCCGCGTAGAAGAACCTCTGTCTCTGCAGTGAAGCTTGCCCAGTCAGCCCTCTTGAAGTTGGTGAAAGTCGTGCGCTTGGTTAGCCGGACCTTTGGAGCGCCCTGATACTCGATGATCAGGGGGAGATGGTCAGAGCCCAAAGTGGTATGAGCAGTCCAGCTAGTAGTCGTAAGAAGACTGATTGATGCTAGAGAAATATCCGGAGATGTAGGATTGCCCATCGGTGGGAGGCGGGTGGGCCGATCTGAGTTGAGAGCCGCCAAGTCAGAGGCATTGATGTGGTCTGCAAACAGGGCGCCTCTGGCATCTGACAACGAAGAGTGCCAGAGCGGATGGTGTGCATTGGCGTCTCCTAGCACCAAGGCATTGTCAAAAGACAGTAGAACAGAGGGATCTGCGACATAGCCCTGTTGGCAAGAGCTGTGCGGCGGTAGATAGAAATTGACAATGTGTAAGTCGCTTTCCGATCCCGGTATAGAGATCGCCTGGGCTTCTAAGTGGGGATCGTTATCGGGCAAAGACACAGTTTTGAAGCTGATTGAGTGGTGGACCAACATGAGCAGCCCACCCCCATTGCGTGGGCGATCTTTTCGAAGCACCGTATAGTTGGGGAAGACTGCAAGCTTAGACCGAGCTGACAACTTCGTTTCTTGGATAGCCGCGACATGAATAGAATGGGTAGCTAGAAAATCTAGCAGTTCCGCTGACTTGTTGCTGATACCGTTGATGTTGATCTGCAGACAGTTCAGATTGAGATCAGGAGGAGGTAAGATCACTTTGGCACAACAGCGTCCCGCAAAACGCTGACTCCATGCATGGAGATTAGGTAGACCAGAACAAGCAAGGTGTAGCCAGCCCTTGCATTTACAGCACTGCAGACTGTTGCGGTTGACCGCTTGAGCACAAATGGTACAGAACCAACGTTGTGGGCCAGGATTAGTTTCAATATCTCCGGCTAGTAGCAGCAACCGGGCCATCCATGCCGGACAATCTGGATGGCCGTAGACCAAAAACACAGCAGGGAAACAGCCGCTTCTGGACGGGAGTCCATAGGCGGAGGGGGAGTGGAGTCCATTTGCTGTCTGTCCAGACAGGCACTTCCACCACAAGCAGGCGGACTCCATTGGAAGCTCGGTAGTTCGGTAGTTCGTGTGAGGTGGCGCGTTTGTGTTCTTCACGCGTGTTTTTCAGTCGACAAAATTTGTTTAGAGTGTGTGCTAATAAGAGGTTGGCGTACACCAAACTGAAAAGTAGACAGAATGTTTTAAAAACACTCTTCTTTTTGCAGGCCAATTTTTTGTGCGTGTATGTGCGTCTTTTATTGTACTGCGCATATTACCAAACACGCTCGGCTACCGTATTCGTACAGCTCCCGGGGTTGCGATCTAACCATATGTTGCCACTGCCACCCAAGAAATTCGGTCGGTCACGAATTTTAATGCAAATTTCTATTCTATATGGTAAACTATACAGTAGTGCACAAAAAAAATGTCCTCTCCACTTTTTCGGGTTCACTAAAATAACTGTTTTTCACTCAATTCTCATCGAATTTGAACCAAATTTTCAGGGTAGGTGCCCAATTAGTCCGGCTACTTGTGTTACAGTTTCGGCGCGAAAATTCAAATTTTGGCTGGAAATTGAAACGAAAACACGAAAATCATATGGTCTCATAAAAACGGCTCTTACTCAAGAAATACAAAAGCTACGTCCGTTAAATCATGGCCGCTTATAGAGCCAATATAGTGCAATTTTATGTAGAAGTTTCAAAACCCTCGCTCAAAGTACGCGCGAGAATCCGATTTTCAAATTTGGCAAAAAATCGGAATTTATCATCATTTCCAAAGCTAACATTTTGAGGTTCACTAAAATTGCCGGTTTTCAGTCAATTCTCTGCCAATCTGAACCAAATTTGCAGCGTAAGTGCCCAATGGGTCTGGCTCACTCTGCTAGAATTTGGGCGCGAAAATTCAAATTTTGGCGGGAAATTTAAACGAATATGTGAATATCATAAAATGGTCTCATAGAAACGGGTCTTACTCAATAAATACAAAAGCTATTCTGGTGAAATCATGGCCGCTTATAGACCCAACATAGTGCAGTTTTACATAGAAGTTTAAAAACCCTAGCACAATGTACGCGCGAGAATCCGATTTTCAAATTTGGCAGAAAATCGGGATTTATCCGTTTCCAAAGCTAACATTTTGAGGTTCACTGTCAAATCTGTAGTGATTTGATTTTAGCGTATGTCTAGTTGCGTATTCGCCTTGTCTCATCTTAGCTAATTTGCTGGTTTTTAACCTGTATCTTGCTCTGTTGTACAGTATATTGCTTTGCTCTGATACGGTAATTTCTGCCTTTTGTTTGTGTTGCAACCGGAAAGTTGCTGTTTGGCCGTGGAGCAGAGTTAGAGGGTTGGCTAGAGAAGAGCGAGCGGCTGGTCCGGTCCAGGAGCGAGAGCCAGTGAGCCAGTGAGGACGGGCCAGCGCGAGACAAGGCCGAGACCCAGGCTGTTTAGTTTTTGTGCTCGAATAAACTTTATAAGAGAGACGCAATTTGTTTATTTGATTTAGATAAGCAGAGCGGCACAAAGTCGTTAGCTTTTCCTGTCTCACTTCCCGACATGGTGCCCAGCAAAAAGCTCTTCCGAATCACCTGCGCCTGATGGGCAGCGATGTGGGTTTCATGTCGTTTCGCCAGCACCGAACGCTCTTTCGATGGCAGGTTGGTTGCTCTCCTCCAGGAGGTGAGCTTCGGGTGTCAGGCATGTTTGTCCCTGTTGGGAGGGTGTCTGACGCCATTTTAGGCCTTCTGTAAGTCAGCAGGCTTTTAGCAGACCTTCCTGTTAGGCTTCAGTGCATAGGCACTAGGTTGCTAGTTTGCGTTGTGTCTGGATTTCGCTAAAAAACCCACACGCTTGCTCTTTGGCTGTCTAACTTTTCGGTGTGCCGCTTTTGCCAAAACCTAGCTACAGTGGCTGTACTACTGGTTTCGCACCTTTCGTAGTTTATGACACGAAATTGTCGAGACGCCTTTTATGCTAAAACGTCCACCACGCCAGGTTTTTGCCGATCTTTTGCCTTTGGTCGTGCTTGTTTGCGGCTGTAGTTCAGTCTGCGGCCATTGAGGCTGTTTGTCAGCCGATGATTGTCTCTGCGCCTACGACAGAGCTGCCTTTTGAGGCGTTTGCCCGAGACCTTTGTTTGCCACTCTAGTTGAGTTGGTACTTTTGTGCTCACTGGAGCCAAGTTTAGAGCCTACGCGCTCACTTTTTGTGTCTCTGCAGCTCAGTCTAGGTTGCTTTTGTGGCTTTTACGGCCGAGACGGTGGCCATTTTACCTGGTTTTTGGCTGGTGGATTGCAGTTTTGTCAAAAACATTGGCGTTCAGTTTTTCAAAAGCTATTTCTGTTTGGCACATGTAGTTAGCAAAGCGCAGTTAGCAGGCCAGTCCAGTGTGTAGTCTGTAAAGCGTTGCCCTACCTTGCTCTTTTAGTTTACTGCATCCAGCCCTAGCAAAACTGGTTTGCAGCGTTCGGCCTTTTCTAATCAAACGGCGGCCCAGTCTTGTAGTTTTTTGGCTCTGTGCACATTTAGAGGCAGTTAGTGCAGTGCAAGAGACCGACCGACCTAGGCCAGTTAGTGCCAAGCTGGGTTCGCGTCGAGTTTGTTAGTTTGGGCATGGAGCTGGTTTGTGGCCATCGCCGGACGGTATTTTTTGGTTTTCATGTACCTACGTTCACTGTGTCTGTGCCTTTAGTGGCCCGTTTTAGTGCGGCCAACCTACAGTATTAGAGCAGCATTTATGTTGTCTCGTACTACTTTTGTGCCAAAATTCGTGTCTAGTGCCAAGCGTCTCTTTTTACAGAGAGGGTTCAAAAGAATTTCGAGTGCCTTTTATCAGTGGAACCTTCTGCTTTACGTTTGCCTCTCGATAGATCAGAATCTCATTTAGAATCTCGCTCAAGGATCTAGCTAACCTGTTTTAGAACGAAGTCCTGTGCTGACTACCTCATTTGTGGCAGTTTTTCCCTAGCCTTTCGAGCTGTAGAGAGCAGCGAGGGAGGGTTTTTTCTGCCAGAGAGCACACGGTTATGTATGTGCAGGGCTTTTCAAGTGCATGTAGCTAATTGCTTTTGCGTTCTCTGTTTCAGACCACTTTTCAGTTTGTGTGTCTGTGATTTAGTTTAGCAGCCAAGAGACCAGCCTGGTAGCGAAGCTACATCAGTTTTCTATTTCTGTTTGCTCTTGTTGGGAGTGTCAAATCTGTAGTGATTTGATTTTAGCGTATGTCTAGTTGCGTATTCGCCTTGTCTCATCTTAGCTAATTTGCTGGTTTTTAACCTGTATCTTGCTCTGTTGTACAGTATATTGCTTTGCTCTGATACGGTAATTTCTGCCTTTTGTTTGTGTTGCAACCGGAAAGTTGCTGTTTGGCCGTGGAGCAGAGTTAGAGGGTTGGCTAGAGAAGAGCGAGCGAGCGGCTGGTCCGGTCCAGGAGCGAGAGCCAGCGAGCCAGTGAGGACGGGCCAGCGCGAGACAAGGCCAAGACGGAGGCTGTTTAGTTTGTTTGCTCGAATAAACTTTATGAGAGACGCAATTTGTTTATTTGATTTAGCTCAGCAGAGCGGCACAAGTCCAAAGTTGTTAGCTCTTTTCCTGTCTCACTTCGCGACATTCACTAAAATTGCCAGTTTTCAGTCAATTCTCTGCCAATCTGAACCAAATTTGCAGAATAGGTGCCCAATGGGTCTGGCTAACTCTGCTAGAATTTCGGCGCGAAAATTCAAATGTTGGCGGGAAATTTAAGCATTAGTAAGAACAATTTTTGCAGGATGCTTTGTAGTTTAAATTTCCCGCCAAAATTTGAACTTTCGCTGGCAGAGTTAGCCAGACCCATTGGGCACCTATTCTGCAAATTTGGTTCAGATTGGCAGAGAATTGACTGAAAACGGGTAATTTTAGTGAACCTCAAAATGTTAGCTTTGGATATGGATAAATCCCGATTTTCTACCAAATTTGAAAATCGGATTCTCGCGTGTACATTGTGCTAGGGTTTTTAAACTTCTATGTAAAACTGCACTATGTTGGGTCTATAAGCGGCCATGATTTCACCAGAATAGCTTTTGTATTTCTTGAGTAAGAGCCGTTTTTATGAGACCATTTTATTATATTCACATATTCGTTTATATTTCCCGCCAAAATTTGAATTTTCGCGCCCAAATTCTAGCAGAGTTAGCAAGACCCATTGGATACGTACCCTGCAAATTTGGTTCAGATTGGCAGAGAATTGACTGAAAACGGGTAATTTTAGTAAACCTCAAAATGTTAGCTTTGGAAATGGATAAATTCCGATTTTTTGCCAACTTTGAAAATCGGATTCTCGCGTCTACTTTGAGCGAGGGTTTTGAAACTTCTACATAAAATTGCACTATATTGGGTCTATAAGCGGCCGTGATTTCACGGGCGTAGCTTTTGTATTTCTTGAGTAAGAGCCGTTTTTATGAGACCATATGATTTTCGCATTTTCGTTTAAATTTCCCGCCAAAATTTAAATTTTCGCGCCGAAACTGTAACACAAGTAGCCGGACTAATTGGGCACCTACCCTGAAAATTTGGTTCAAATTCGTTGAGAATTGAGTGAAAAAGAGTGATTTTAGTGAACCCAAAAAAGTGGAGAGGACATTTTTTTTGTGCACTACTGT
The DNA here is from genome assembly GCA_030248155.1 of Sabatieria punctata. Lineage (NCBI taxonomy): Eukaryota > Metazoa > Nematoda > Chromadorea > Araeolaimida > Comesomatidae > Sabatieria > Sabatieria punctata. Next base: position 63,446 of record JASANB010005690.1, read on the forward strand.
ATAGTACCACCACAGGCCCCGAACGTGGGGGTTAGTTAGTTAGTTAGTTAGTTTATTCGTCCAAACACAAACAAATCATTCAGAATCCTGGGGCGGACACGGCCGTTTGACCGGCTACTGCCCCACCCCTAAAGAACTTACTGAGGTCGTGTGCTAAAAGCCTTGACTTAAATAAAGAGACTGTATTCGCTTCAATAATTTCAGATGGTAATTCGTTCCAACAGTGAACAACTCGATTTGATAAAAAAAATAGGGTACCATATAATAGTGTCGGTACCATAAACGGCGTTAAGTGCCTGACTGTACAGTAAAAAATCGGTCAGCTCAAACTAAAATTGAAGGTAAGTTGCGGTTTTTTAGCAACCTGTAACAAAACAAAATTCAAAAGGCAATCTAAGCGGAAGCACAAAATTTACATAACACTGTTCGGTCTCTATTCTAAGTCATTTATCTGTTGCGTTGTGCTGCGCTGGCTGGGGAGCCATGGGTTGTTGTGTGTGGTTGGCTTGTTATTTTTCTATCTGCTTCTGTTACGGTGAGTCAAACTTGTCCAGGTTGAAAATGAAAACAAAAACTGACGATAACAGAACGATACGATCGAGTGAATGCCAAAAGGGCTTAACTGACTTTTAGGGGTCCCTAATGAGGGCCTATATCTCAGGATCTGAGCAGAGCACATTAATGAAAATTTCAGCAATCTTTTAAGAATTGATTGATCTTTCATTTAAAAAGGATTCATTCAAATTCGTTGAAATTTGCGTTAACTGACTTTTAGGGGTCCCTCCATTATACGTATATTAATTAATCACTTTCTTGCTTAGGCTCAGGCTCAGGCTTAGGCTTAGGAGTCAACTGAATACGGTAGATAAAGTTGAAATTTTTGTTAGGGACCCCTAAAAGTCAGTTTTGCCACCGCTGTAGCAACTGCAAATCTCAACGGATTTGAATGAATCCTTTTTAAATGAAAGATACAGTCATGTCTCGTTAATCCGGACAAGTTGGGACCGGCCAATTTTGTCCGGATTAGCGAATTTCCGGATTAACGAATCAAAGCTAAAACACTTTTTCTGGTTAAAGGCCTAAATGACAGCTTTTGTTTAGTTGCATATCAGATTCTTCAGCTGTACCGCCTAATTAAAAGCCAAAAACTTATTTTAGCTGATTATAGCTCCTAAAAAGGCAAAAATAATCACATTCTGACTCAACGAAAAGCATTATTCAATTGAAAGAAAATTCACACCTGAATTGTAACATGATGCATGGATTTTGCCCAAATTAACCAAATCCGGATTAACGAATCAGTTTACCATATAAATTTGGAAGTTGGGACCCCAAATCTTCTGTCCGGATTAACGAATCCGGATCCGGATTAACGAGTCATATAACATGGGGGAAAATTGGGACCTGGCCTAATCTTGTCCGGAAGGCGAATATCCGGATTAACGAGGTCCGGATTAACGAGACATGACTGTAAATAAATTCTTAAAAGATTGCTGAAAATTTCATTACTGTGCTCTGCTTAGATCCTGTGATGCCCTTATTAGGTACCCCTAAAAGTCAGTTTTGCCCCAAAAAGTCTATTGGATCGCGCATTTTTTGCTCTCTCGGCGTGCAAAAAATACGTAATCGCATGAGGGGGAGGGAGGTTCGCCAAATGATACTATTTATTACGGTGCGGGGAGGGAGTTTGCGATTTTATCACGTAATTTTTTAATTACACAAATCACTGAAGTGAAATGGCCATAATTTTATTGCGTACAGATGTCATTTTATTGAAAACGTCATTCAATACGGAATTCAACTCAAACATGTCGGCTCGAACTCTAAAAAAATTGAAATTTCCAGCCAGGGGTAGCCAAATTATCAATAGCGTAATTAGGGAATAGGGCCAGATAATTGTCACCAGCGATTATCAGGGGGAGGTGCTCGCAAAACGGGCAAAAACACCATTACGTAATTGCTACACGCCCCTATGGTTCATACTGCTTCTGGCAAATTAGTGTTGTTATGACTACTAGTCAAAGTCATAGTTAATACTTTTGTGATATCGCAGTCAAACAGACAGGTAGTCAAAGTCAAAGTTTGACTACCTTCGTTACCATAAATACGTAGTCAAACGAAGACCAGGTAGTCAAACCGTTTGACTATGACTACGTTTTGTCATAAGAGGCAGGCTTTTCAGGCGTATTTTACCGCTTTTCGCTGTTCGCAACAGAATATTTGACAAATTTGATACGTTTTTGCACTATAGAACAACAAACAACCTTTTTTGTAAAATTCTGAAAGCAATGAAGCATCAGTCAGTGAATTTCTACTTGATTCAAGTTCCACAGGTCCAAAATTAAAATTATGATATACAGTAGAATACCGTGTATATTTCAATAAGCCGAGTGCGTCGTATTTATTTCAGAGTGCGTTTGACACGACACGTGGCTTATTGGAGGGCGCGGCTTATTTATTTCGCACGAATATTTGTACAGCTACAACAAAGATTTTTACTAAAATGTTCTTCTGGACTACCAATCGAAAAACATGATCTGGGACTGTACTGTATAAGGGGCAATAACGGTGACCGTTTTAGATAGATTTGAAAAAATGCAGTGGAACGCAATTTTACCACAAAAGGTGTCATTGACCCTTGTGGGTCTAGTCCTGATTCCAATAAGCGGCGTATTGGAAGCCGCGGCTTATTGGAATAATTGGCTTATTGGAATAAACATGGTATGTACACTTTTTGGTTAAAGAAACAACAAGAATTGGCTTAAAACACAAAGAGTGTTTCATTCTATGTTTACAGCGTTTTTTGCTTACAATAAAAATTTTGGAGGGAAAGGAACAATTCTGCCGAATGTGTTAGGGCCCAACCACTGTTCACTTCAATGTCAATTATTTATTGATGGAATAACACCCAGGATTTCAGGCTAACGCTTGGTAACTGAAACATGATAAATCCCTGAAAATGTCAATTTGGCCCTGTTTCAAAAAGTAGTCAAAGTAGTCAAACCAGTGATCGTAGTAGTCAAATGGTTTGACTACGATATAGTCAAATTTGACTACTCTGGTATTGTACTCAAACGGGCGGTAGTCATAGTCATAGTCAAACGGAAGTTTTGGTATTGTAACAACACTATGGCAAATTTGCAGCTCGAATTCCAAGTGCTCACAGGTCACGAAAACTCCATCTCAGAACGCGCCGCCAAGCCCAAATCCTGCAACTGACCGACGCATCGACGTTGGACCTGCAACAGTTTTGCTGCAACGGTTTTGCAGTTGAGGCTCACGGTGAAGTGCATATGAAGTTTCGCTATTCGGTTCTCTATGAAGATGGACGACAAGGTCTTGTGCAGACTGCCTTCGAGACATGCGGCCAGAACCAGGTGCCTTCGGTGCCTTCTCCCAAGCTAATTGTAGGTTCACTACCCGAGACATGCGGCCAGAACCCGGTACCTTCGGTGCCTTCTCCCAAGCTAATTGTAGGTTCACTACCCGAGACATGCGGCCAGAACTCGGCACCTTCGGTGCCTTCTCCCAAGCTAATTGTAGGTTCACTACCCGAGACATGCGGCCAGAACTCGGCACCTTCGGTGCCTTCTCCCAAGCTAATTGTAGGTTCACTACCCGAGACATGCGGCCAGAACCCGGTACCTTCGGTGCCTTCTCCCAAGCTAATTGTAGGTTCACTACCCGTACCCGAGACATGCGGCCAGAACCCGGTACCTTCGGTGCCTTCTCCCAAGCTAATTGTAGGTTCACTACCCGAGACATGCGGCCAGAACCCGGTACCTTCGGTGCCTTCTCCCAAGCTAATTGTAGGTTCACTACCCGAGACATGCGGCCAGAACCCGGTACCTTCGGTGCCTTCTCCCAAGCTAATTGTAGGTTCACTACCCGAGACATGCGGCCAGAACTCGGCACCTTCGGTGCCTTCTCCCAAGCTAATTGTAGGTTCACTACCCGAGACATGCGGCCAGAACTCGGCACCTTCGGTGCCTTCTCCCAAGCTAATTGTAGGTTCACTACCCGAGACATGCGGCCAGAACTCGGCACCTTCGGTGCCTTCTCCCAAGCTAATTGTAGGTTCACTACCCAAGACATGCGGCCAGAACCCGGTACCTTCGGTGCCTTCTCCCAAGCTAATTGTAGGTTCACTACCCGAGACATGCGGCCAGAACTCGGCACCTTCGGTGCCTTCTCCCAAGCTAATTGTAGGTTCACTACCCGAGACATGCGGCCAGAACTCGGCACCTTCGGTGCCTTCTCCCAAGCTAATTGTAGGTTCACTACCCGAGACATGCGGCCAGAACCCGGTACCTTCGGTGCCTTCTCCCAAGCTAATTGTAGGTTCACTACCCGAGACATGCGGCCAGAACTCGGCACCTTCGGTGCCTTCTCCCAAGCTAATTGTAGGTTCACTACCCGAGACATGCGGCCAGAACTCGGCACCTTCGGTGCCTTCTCCCAAGCTAATTGTAGGTTCACTACCCGAGACATGCGGCCAGAACTCGGCACCTTCGGTGCCTTCTCCCAAGCTAATTGTAGGTTCACTACCCGAGACATGCGGCCAGAACCCGGTACCTTCGGTGCCTTCTCCCAAGCTAATTGTAGGTTCACTACCCGAGACATGCGGCCAGAACTCGGCACCTTCTCCCAAGCTAATTGTAGGTTCACTACCCGAGACATGCGGCCAGAACTCGGCACCTTCGGTGCCTTCTCCCAAGCTAATTGTAGGTTCACTACCCGAGACATGCGGCCAGAACTCGGCACCTTCGGTGCCTTCTCCCAAGCTAATTGTAGGTTCACTACCCAAGACATGCGGCCAGAACTCGGCACCTTCGGTGCCTTCTCCCAAGCTAATTGTAGGTTCACTACCCAAGACATGCGGCCAGAACCCGGTACCTTCGGTGCCTTCTCCCAAGCTAATTGTAGGTTCACTACCCGTACCCGAGACATGCGGCCAGAACCCGGTACCTTCGGTGCCTTCTCCCAAGCTAATTGTAGGTTCACTACCCGAGACATGCGGCCAGAACCCGGTACCTTCGGTGCCTTCTCCCAAGCTAATTGTAGGTTCACTACCCGAGACATGCGGCCAGAACCCGGTACCTTTGGTGCCTTCTCCCAAGCTAATTGTAGGTTCACTACCCGAGACATGCGGCCAGAACCCGGTACCTTCGGTGCCTTCTCCCAAGCTAATTGTAGGTTCACTACCTTCAGACATGCGGCCAGAACCCGGTACCTTCGGTGCCTTCTTCCAAGCTAATTGTAGGTTCACTACCTTCAGACATGGCACCTACAGTACCCTCTCAGAGCGCCTCTCTCCCCCTCAGGGAGTTTTTCGAAGAATTTTGTAAAGAAAATTACGATGAAAAGTATGCCTAGATTAGGTGTTAAAGGGGCCGTCCATAAACGACGTCGTTCCAAAATCCCGATTTGTTGGACCCACCTCTTCCTAGGCGACATCGGTTTACGGTTTTTAGGGTTTTCGAAACACTAATTAGGTCTATAAATATATCTGGAACACAGACATGGGCAAAGGGGGGGCTGCGGGGGGGTTGGCCCCCCCTCAGGCTCTGACCTACCCCCCCTCACCCGGCCGCTACCCCCCCTCAGGAATTTTTTGGAAGATTTTTGTATAGAAAATTATGATAAATATATGCCTGGATTAGGTGTAAATGAGCTCAGAATAGCTTATTTTAACGTATTTTGATGAAAAATAAGCCAAAAAACCTTGATTTTAGCCAAAAATCGGACTTTTTGGCTTACCACCCCCTCAGCCCCCCTCAGGCGCTCCTACCCCCCCCTCAGCCCCCCTCAGGAATTGAAAATTCTGCCCCCCCCCCTCAGCCGAAATGCTAGCCCATGTCTGCTGGAACATACATGTAACAGGGGGTCTGGGGGGTCTGCCCCCCACCCGACTTAGGCCAGACCCCCGGATGCCACCCCCCCCCCCCCGAGACGATTTCGCCGAACCTCCCCCTTCAGATTTTTCTGGCAAGTGAATTTTTGAGCAAATTGTTGCAATTTTTTACAATTTCAGACACAAAAATTGCCAAAATCGCCTGCAAAACAGAACATTTTAGCTGTATTTCAGCCCAAATTAGCGATTTTTGGCGATTTTTAGCCCAAAAATTGCGATTTTTTCGATTTTTGAGCGTTTTTTAGTGCCCTACCCCCTCCCAAAATTTTGGCTCAGACCCCCCCCCGGCAGGCGCCAGACCCCCCCCAACCCTCCTTCCCCATCGTCGCATGACCTGTTACATGTATGATCTGGAAACCCTGATCTGCACTTATGCAGCCCTAATTAGGGTTTGAAAATAGTCTTGAAACTCTATCATTGTCGCCTGTAGATTTCCATTTATAAGACCCGTCCTTAACGCTGTTTATGGTACTGGCACCATACTACAGTCAGGCACTTAGCGCCGGTTATGGTACCGACACCATATAAGGCGCCGGTACCATAATAGTACCGGTACCGTACCACAGTCGCCGAACGTGGGGGCGCCATATATGGTACCGGTACCATATATGGTGACGGTACCATATATGGTACCACTACCCTAGGTACCGGTACCATATGTGGTACCGGCACCTTGTATGGTGTCCGTACCATAAACGGCGTTAAGGACGGGTCTTATAAATGGAAAACTGCGGTAAATCTTTGGAGAATACTTTGTAGATTGGCGAAAGCAACAAGACTTACTGGCACGGATTTGATGAGCGGACGGTGCGAGTGACTTGCTGTCCCCTCGGCCGAGGCACCGCCAACACCACCCAGTTCGAGTCGTGTGCTGATGTGTGCAGGAAGTCCGCCGCTCCCTGTTACCAGGCTCTCAACCTACATCACAAAGGGAAGTGTTGCACCGGGTTCTGGGTGGGAACAGCGCCCTTCTGTAGAGATACCTGCAACCAACATCCCGGCTTCCGACGTGTTAAGGTAATACAGTCAGGCACTTAGCGCTGTTTATGGTACTGGTACCGAGGTAGTGCTACCATACATTATATGGTAACTTCACCATATACTGTATGCTACCGGCAGCTTATATGGTGTCGGTTCGGTACCATAAACAGCGTTAAGTGCCTGACTGTAACATCAGTTGTGGAAGCAGAACATTTGATTAGCAAAGGCGTTCTAAGCCAATTTTCTGCTAAATATTAGAGCCCGTTTGTTTGTTTGTTTGTTTGTTTGTTTGTTTGTATTCAATTTGCTATAGTACTTGTATCTGGAACTGTGGAGCGGTCGGTAATTTTTTTCTTAGGGGAATGAATGAGGGGGTAGGTTTTCTCAGCTAGGGGGTAAACCCTCAAAGCCCACATTAAAAATCAAGGTGTATTGTATTTTAAAATTTTTGTGTGCAGTATACACAACGAACAGTTGGTTGGTACCGTACCAGGGATGTGAGGTGTGTTTTTTCGTTTTTTTCTTTTTTTCGGAAAAAGCTTAAGGTAAAAATAGCTAATTCAAGTCATTTTTCAGTTAAAAAATAGATGTATAATAGGCTAGACTGACTCAAAACCTTTTAGAAAAACAATAGAAAATACCAAATTTGGCAATCTAAAACAAAAAGGCAAAACTGTTGTACGATAATTTGTATATAGTGTTTATTGATGTACGTAGCTTGTCAGGGACTGTTTCATGCCTGTTTCCTAATTTTTATCTATGTAAGACGGTTATTTCTGTCCTGAAAAAACTCAGGAAGGCGCTAGAAAGCGTTAGGAATCAAAAAACCAGGCTAGGATACTCAGAACTTGAGCAGGAGATTTTTCCGCGATTTTAGAAAAAAACAGAACAAAACAGGCAGAGTTTTTTGGAAAAAAATCCATCGCTGGTCTAAATTTGATGTCTGAAAACTAGGGTCAGTTCATTTCTTATTTATTCAAATTATTTTCAGAAGGGCTAAATAACTCTGGGAACAGTAGGCTATATTTGGCTGACAAAAACTTCAAACAAATAACAACAAAATAGTAACATTATTGATGTACACAAGAAAGCAGTTGTTCTGTCTAGACCAGTAACAGTGGCGATGGGGCGGCCTGTCTGTTCGGTTACAAGGAGCTGTGCTGTCCCTACAGGGTGGTGGTCCCCGGTGACCAGTGGATGTCCTGTGATAACATCTGCAACGATCCCCACGCCGATTGTTTCTTTAGAGAGGAGGCCGATGACAGACAACCTGACTCAGCTTTGACCTAAGTTCTTATCTTGGTTCTGTACTGTCTCTTTTACTACTAACCATTGTCTCTCAAATGTTGTCATTGTCGAAATGAAATTCTTCGATGGAGTGTTGCTTTGGAATGACACGCGATTGCTTACTATTGAATTGAAGCCTATGCTTACATACCTTCTGGCGCTTGACCGAAAAACCAGGGGCGGTCCTCTGAGAGCATGAAAATTTCTAAGCTATAGTTTATGTGATTAATGGATAGATCCACTCGCAAAGTGTATCATGCATTTTGAGGTATGTAACCTAAAGGTTTTGACAAGAAAATCAGGGGCAATCGATCACCTATTTTAAGCACACTATGAAAGCGAGTGAAATGAAGTGATGAAAGTTGTACAGAAACCATACATTCAGACCAATTAGCTTTAGGAACAGAATCCGAACTTTCATCACTGGCTAGCTTTCTCAAATACTGAGTTAAGGTGTTGGTCTGGCATCGGCGTATAGCTTAGTGTTTAGAGCACTGGACCGGCAATCCAAAGGTGCTGGGTTCGATTCCCAGCTACGCCATTGCACATGCCTTACTTTTTCACCTTTCATTCGATTTGAGAAGATACACCATACCACAAGAACATCATTGTAGTTCCTGACTACAAATATCACAGTTCTGCTTGTGGACTAGTCTAGTGACCAAAATTTGCATAATATCACTCATAGCGAGGGAGTAGAGCTTTTTGTCGTAGAATCCCTTGTTCAGTCCCATCGGTTTCGGCAAGTTTAAGTCTTTGGCTTGGAGTTTAGTCACCTTCAGACGGTCTGTTTTCAAATTTCCGACAAATTTCTCCACTTCGCAAGCCCGAATTTTGACCGAATCTAGCAGAACGATTCTTTTTCTATCAACTGCGCTTTTAGAAGACTCGAAAATATCGTCGATAACAGAATTTCGATCTTGATCTTTAATTTTGGAAGTTGCGTAGAAATAGAAAAGGTTGGGGAAATACTGAAAGATCCTTTCAGAAAAGTCTGGAAGTTTTATGTCACCACCGAAGAGCAGAAATCGGAGATTTTCCCGCAGTTCTTCTTTCAATCGATCAGCAAATCGCTCAAAACAGAAAAGTCTGTTCGAAAAATCCAGCCAAACTTGTAAAAATTTCAGACTCCCAGCGTTGTAGTTCAGGATATCCGCTAGGCCTAAAAAGGTAAAGATTTCAAATTACATATTTTTAAAAGAATTACCGGTTTACCAGAGTCAGTCAAGGCAATGGAATCGAGAGAGAGCGACATCAACGATTTTGTTGTCAAAATTTTCAGCGACATGTCGGTTTTGGTTCTTGCCATTACCAGACCTGACAGTTCCAAATGTTCTATGCCTGGAGAAGCTGTGGCTAAAAGATCCCAGGCCTTTCTTATATGACCTGAAAACTTATGTTTTAGATTAATTTATACAAGTTGTACCCTGAGACAAATAATAAACCATTAGGCAGACAGACAGACAGACAGACAGACAGACAGACAGACAGACAGACAGACAGACAGACAGACAGACAGACAGACAGACAGACAGACAGACCGACCGACCGACCGACCGACCGACCGACCGACCGACCGACCGACCGACCGACCGACCGACCGACCGACCGACCGACCGACCGACCGACCGACCGACCGACCGACCGACCGACCGACCGACCGACCGACCGACCGACCGACCGACCGACCGACCGACCGACCGACCGACCGACCGACCGACCGACCTGAATAAAAAATAATGAAGCTTACTGTGAATTTTGTGTGGCACAACTCCACTAGTTTTACAAAATCTCAGTCGAGTCAATGAGGCTCTCGACCTACCAATCGCCCAACTAAACAATGACACAGTTTTGTCGGTAAACTGGGTCTCAAAATCCAAGGATTTCAGCCGAAGCAATTTGGCACCATTTTCGGACAATTCTCGTAACAAAACTTCAGTCAATGTTCGATTTTCATAATCAGAGGTGAGAAAAATCTTGATAGTCAAATGGTTGACAGTCTGAACTCGCAGCAAGAACCGGTTCAAGAAGAGAACCAGCTTTTCAAATGGAACGTCGGTTCGGTTCAGTTGTAAAACTGGGGCTTCCACAAATCTTCCAGCATCGGCGATAATCTCCAAACTATCCGTTTTATCCAGTTCTAAACATTCGGCGAATCGACGGCAAACTTGTTCCAATCGTAGTTTGGTTCCAATGTTGGGGATGTAGGCAAAAAGCTTGGTCAGAAGTTCATTTGGAAGTTGCAAAACTGGACTAGACTCGCACATTTTTGCTACTCAGTACCTATAAGCTAGGAAGCAAGTGTAAAACTGGCCTAGCATTATAGGTACCACTAGCAGAGCAGCTGGCTGGCTGAGCTAAGCGCCGAGTTTCGCAATTGATTATTCATCTGTTTGCGTGAGGCTTTATGTAAACAGGGACAAACGGAAGATTCAGTAGTTTATTTTTTGAAATTTCAAATTTTATTCCATTGCAAATCACCTGATCCAGGCCCTGCCTAGCAGTGGATACAAATCAGGGCTGTTGGGTCGGTTTTTTTCCTCGGTTTTTTTCGTTTTTTTCCGGAAAAAAACCGGTTTTTTTCCTAGGGGCTCGGAAAAAAACTAAAATGCGGAAAAAAACTCAAGTAAGTTTTTAAAGGAAATATACGCAATAACTGGTTAAATTCGCTTCCAACGCTTTGAATTTACGTTAATAGAAGCCTTACAAGCATTTTCATGGCATAACTTAGCTGTTTTTCGCAAAAAATACCGGTACCATTTTCAGGCAACTTTTATTATTGTATTTTTGATGTTTTAAAATCAAATTACTACACTAAAACATGAAATTAGTGCATTTTATAATAAGACTCACGCTATTTCGTTGAATTCTGCAATAAAAAGCGATTGTTAAAAAAATTTTTCTGTCATCTCGGAAAATAACTTTTGGAAAAAAACCGGAAAAAAACCGGAAAAAAACCGGCTTGAGTTTTTTTCCGGAAAACAAACAGCCCTGATACAAATACGTACTGTACATAGTTTGATATCTAACAATAAAAATGTGGACGCTTCCTTTTATCAGCTGACGTAATAGCAGCTAGCTTACTAAGCTCATAAGCCAGAGAGCACAGCCTGTTTTAGGCTACGAACGCTATCATCGTTCTTTGTTGTACAAAATGACGCTTCAGTGCCCAAATTGGCAAAGGGACGTTGTTTATTTGATCCAATTTCCCAGGCCAAAATATATCCCCTCTTCTTCACCGTTCTGCTTGAAACTTGAGACGTGGCTACGAATGGCGGATATTCCTTACCAAGTACATTTTGGAGAAATCTATAAATGTTCTCATCGATTTTGGCTGAAGAATTCAATTAGAAGCATGAAACAATTTTTAAAATCAATTTTCTGAGATACTGTATTGTATGTACATAAATATAACTGAAATTTTAGAGTCTGTCAAATAAGGGCACAGTGGCGAGCAAAAAAGGTCAGCTCCCGTTTGTGGAACTAAACGGTGAAGAAATCGACGATACACATTTTATTATCAGAAGATTAACAGATCATTTCTCAAAGCATCACTTAGAATCAAATCTGTCCAGGCACGATGAAGCTACCGCTAGAGCGATGGAACATCTGCTTGAACAATCGATTTGGGCGTAGGTTTGGTTATTCAAACTTTTCGTTGGATTCACAAATTCAAATTGTCTAGATTCACTTTAAAAATGCGCCTTGAAGAAAAAGAGAAATTAGTGATCAATCCAGCAATGGAAACAGTGGGAATGTTCGTGAAAACTTTCGTCAGACCGCTCTTTGACTATGAATGGAGTCAATGGGTATTTCTTTATGTTTTGAATTTCATAATTTTCTAAACTCCTTTATACAGTGTTGGTCGTAGAGAAAGACCGCCTGGCCTTGTTATCCGAATAACTTCAAATGGCCGCCATACCGAATGAAAAAAATTTTGGCACAGTTATTTTTATTATTTGTTTATAAGGTTCGCTTTAGCCGAAACTTAGCCTGTTACCCTTCTACAGCTCAGAGGTTTGTCCTGCTGAAATCGACTGACCCGAATTTTAAGGTCGTCAAATGTAAAAATACATACTTACATACTTTGTATCTCACGAACCTCTATTCCAATTTTTTCCAAATTTTCACAGTCAATTAAATATGATGTTTTATTTAATCTCTGAAGAGGTCAACTTTCTAGCACAGCCAATTAAGAGTCAGTCTCTGATTCGATCGAGTCTCCACCCTTATCCCTATGTCAAGTTGAAAATCGAACTTTTGCGTAGAGACCTGTGCGTTGGTGTATTAAGAGGCATTCATGAGTTATGTTAAACCTTCAAAGGGTTTATGGATTTGACGCTCCATTCCCGAGATACAAGCCGCCAAAAATCGGCCCGCTTAACTATGGGACCAAAATTCTCAACTCGAATTTCTTTTGTAACAATAAGAGTTGGGACTAAAAAATTTGGGATTTTAGGTAACTTTTTGAGTAGTTTAAGAATTTTTGGTCCAAAATTATTTTTGAGTAAAAATTTTTTTTGCGACCACCTTTGGCCGGCCCTAGCTCGTCTGGAACCCCCCTACACAGTTTTTTTATTTCAAAATTTTGTAGCGCTATCAATTTGCCAGACTTTGGTGTAAAGCATTTTGGGCTGCGACCCGACATTCGTGAGATATTCGCATCCGAATGGCCAAAACCATGCAGAATTTGCTAGTTTTGCAGTACACAAAGCTACAATGCCGGATTACTTTTATTATAATAAGAGTTGGGACTAAAAAATTGGGGCATTTAGGTAACTTTTTGAGTAGTTTAAGAATTTTTGGTCCAAAATTATTTTTGAGTAAAAATTTTTTTTGCGACCACCTTTGGCCGGCCCTAGCTTGTCTGGAACAGTTTTTTTTATTTCAGAATTTTGTAGCGCAATCAATTTGCCAGGCTTTGGTGTAAAGCATTTTGGGCTGCGACCCGACATTCGTGAGATATTCGCCTCCGAATGGCCAAAACCGTGCAGAATTTGCTAGTTTTGCAGTACACAAAGCTACGGTTTTGGCCATTCGGAGGCGAATATCTCACGAATGTCAGGTCGCAGCCCAAAATGCTTTACAACCTAGTCTGGCAAATTGATAGCGCTACAAAATTCTGAAATAAAAAACCTGTGTAGGGGGGTTCCAGACGAGCTAGGGCTGGCCAAAAGTGGTCGCAAAAAAAAATTTTTACTCAAAAATAATTTTGGACCAAAAATTCTTAAACTACTCAAAAAGTTACCTAAAAGCCCCAATTTTTTAGTCCCAACTCTTATTATAATAAAAGAAATCCGGCATCGTAGCTTTGTGTACTGCAAAACTAGCAAATTCTGCATGGTTTTGGCCATTCGGATGCGAATATCTCACGAATGTCGGGTCGCAGCCCAAAATGCTTTACACCATAGTCTGGCAAATTGATAGCGCTACAAAATCCTGAAATAAAAAAAACTGTGTAGGGGGGGGTTCCAGACGAGCTAGGGCCGGCCAAAAGTGGTCGCAAAAAAATTTTTACTCAAAAATATTTTTGGACCAAAAATTCTTAAACTACTCAAAAAGTTACCTAAAATCCCCAATTTTTTAGTCCCAACTCTTATTGGTACAAAAGAAATTCGAGTTGAGAATTTTGGTCCCATAAAGCGGGCCGATTTTTGGCGGCTTGTATCTCGGGAACGGAGCGTCAAATCCATAAACCCTTTGCAGGTTTAACATAACTCATGAATGCCTATTAGTACACCAACGCACAGGTCTCTACGCAAAAGTTCGATTTTCAACTTGACATACCAAGACTCGATCGAATCAGAGACTGACTCTTAAAATCTGGCAGTTTTTTACTTTCAGTGAAGGTGAAAAAATTAGCGTTGTCAAAAATGAGGGTGGTGGTCTAAACACAAAGCACGGTTGTATGTATGGCCTAATTTAGATGTTCATTGTGCATGCCTTAGTTGAGGCGATTGTAATCTACCACGACCCCACTAGTTCTTTTTTTACGAAAGTTTTTATTGATTTAAAATTTAAAATAAAATTAGTAGAGTGGTTAGTAGGTAAAAGATGACTAGCAGCTGGATCTGATGTCACTGTTTATTTGTAGAGGCAGTTTTCTTAGCATTGATTGATTTAGAGCATGATACGTCTCTTGTTACGGGCTCAGTATGTCAAAGAAACGTAGGTATTTACCCCAAGTTTGCTTAAAAGCGTCTTCTTTTTTCAGCATTTTGCTTGCAAAAAATGCAGTTTTTAAACTAGCTTTAACAAAGTGTTGAAACGTCATGACTGACAGCTCTTTGACTTCATTTCTTGATAAATACCCCACTAGTTCTTCGTACGATACGACCCTGCTTTCTGTGCACGGGACAACACCCTCATTTTTAACAATGCCAAATTTTCACATTCACCCAAATTAATAATCGTCCAGATTTTAACCGGTTGTGCTAGAAAGCTGACCTCTTTAGGGTGTTAAGTACATATAAAGATTGGTTAACCAGCAAAATTTGAGATAGATCTGATGAAGGGTTCGTGAGATATTTATGTTCAATCAAACTGACTTGCTAGGCTAGGACTTGGTCAAAACAAACTCTTAGCAAATAATAATAATCGTGCCAAAAATCTTTTCATTCGGTTGAAAATTGACGGAATGGCGGAATTGAAATTGTTGTTGGCGGCAAAGTTGAAAAAAATGCCGGGCAGTTGAGGTTGTTGGGTTAAGGGATAGGATAGTGGAAATCCCCTCCGATTTTCTGGCAAGTAATTTTTTAGCAAAATTTTGCGATTTTTTACAATTCCCGACACAAAAATTGTCAAAAATTGATTCTGCTGGAATTCACGTATAGACTAGCAGGCTAGGATTTGGCTAAAACAAACTCTAAACCGATCAATATATACTGGGTGTGCCAAAATAAACAACCCAGCAGATTTTTCGCTGTAGCAACCGCAAATCTCAACCGATTTCAATGAATCTTTCTTTAAATGAAAGATAAATAAATCCTTAAACGACTGCTGAAATTTTCATTAATGTACTCTGCTTAGTTCCTGAGATATTGGCTCTCAAAGTCAAAACAGAGATTTTGGCAGTGAACAAAGAGGGATTTTTCATTATTTTGCACTTTATAATAAAACGGATTCCTGCTACTGCTAAGTGCTATTGGAGGCTCTACTGGTGACACAGAAACTCGGTTTACTTCAACACTAAAGTACCATTAGCCCCAGCAGTAGGAATCTGCTTTGTTATGAAATGAAACGGAATCGCTCTTGTTCTTTGCCAAAATCTGTTTCGACTTAGAGGGCAAATATGTCCAGAACTAAACTGTGAATCTCAATAAAAATTGCACCAATCTTTGAGGAATTTATCAATCTTTCATTCAAAAAAGGATTCATTCAAATCGGTTGAGATTTATGGTTGCAAAAGTAAAAAATCTGCTGGGTTGTTCTTTACCACTGTTGTTCATTGCCAAAATCTCTGTTTTGACTTTGAGGACAAATATCTCAGAAACTAAGCAGGCTATCTTAATAAACGTTGCATCAATCTGTAAAGGTATGGGGGGGGGGGGGGGGGAGGGGGGGGGAAAAAATGGTTAATTTTCAAGAATTTCTCGAAAATTTATCTTTCATCAGAAAAATCGGAGGGGGTGGGTCGGTGAATGTCTCGGGGGGGCGGGGGGGGGGGGGGGAACCCCCCACCCCGTTACATGTATGGTTGCATCAATCTTTCAAGAATTTATTTATCTTTCATTTAAAAAAGGATTCATTCAAATCGGTTGAGAGTTGCGGTTGCTACAGCAAAAAATCTGCTGGGTTGTTTTTTTGGCACACCCTTTACAAAAAACCTTTTCATTCGCTTGAAAACTGACGGAAAGGCGGCCATTCGAAATTAATCGGTAAACTCGAAAGACGGCAGATGGTCTTTTTTATGGCCAACACTGTATTTAGGCAGAGAATAAACTGTACTATCAAGGCATGGGCCGACATAGCATGACGGAAGCACTATCCTTAGTCAAAGAAGACTTATCTGCCTTATCAGCTTATCTTGGAAGCAAAGCCTTCATGTCTGGCAGTCAACCGTCTAGAGTACGTAAGATTTTTTCTACAATTTTACATTGTTTCTTCAATTTTGATTAGTTTTAGCTCGACGCCACAGCCTTCGGTCAGCTTTGTCAGCTGTGCTACCTGCCAAACGGATGCGAGACCGACATAAAGCCGTTTCTAAGACTGGAGACAAAAAATTTGGTCGAATATCTAGAAAGAATTAAGTGTACTTATTGGCCGGATTGGCAGGACTCTTGTTCTTGGCGAGATGAAGAAGAAATCACTTATAAGGATGAGAGAGGCGTTGAGTCGTTGTTTTCTTAAACTGTCAGATGCTATTTTTACCGGTGAAAGAGTGTGAAATGAACAATACAAAAAAAGGCCTAACGGAGATTTCAACTTATATATAAGACCATTGTCTTATAATAGGTTTTTGTTTCCAGTTATAAGACCATGTTCTTCTACTAGGTGGTCAGAAAACCGGGTTCATTGACATACATGTAACAGGTCATCCGCCGATGGGGGGAGGGGAGGTTGGGGGGTCTGGCGCCGGCCGGGGGGGGTCTGAGCCAAAATTTTGGGGGAGGGGGGTGGGCACTAAAAAACGCTCAAAAATCGAAAAAAATCGCAATTTTTGGCCTAAAAATCGCCAAAAATCGCTAATTTGGGCTGAAATACAGCTGAAAAGTGCTGTTTTGCAGGCGATTTTGGCAATTTTTGTGTGTGAAAGTGTAGAAAATTGCAAAAATTTGCTCGAAAATTTACTTGCCAGAAAAATCGGAGGGGGGGGGTCGGTGAAATCGTCTCGGGGGGGGGGGGGCTCCCCATCTGGGGGGGGGCTGGCCTAAGTCGGGTGGGGGGCAGACCCCCTGTTACATGTATGTTCATTGACACCTATTTTCCAGTTAAAAGACCATGGTCTTAGTTAAATTGACCAATTTTAACGCACAAATAAATGTTTTAAAGTGAACAAAAGCTGTCTATCGTTACAACAAGGGCAGAAATGCATTCGGATGTAGAACACGATATTCTGGCCTTTTGTTTTGGAAGCCGTTACTGTCTCCTTTAGCTTGTTTTTATCTCGTAACGCGCAGTACAATTTGGCAGTTTTGAATAAAACATGCTAAAAACGCGTTTTGAAGCATTTTAAATTTTGGACCCTCTCCCTGAGCTCGACCCCCTGGGGGCTCCCTCCGGACGGAAACGCCCAACGTCCTTTCCTAGGGCGGCCCGGATCTGTTACATGCATGACTCTGTAGTATAGTATGTATCATCATAAATGACAAAAATAACTTTTTTGATTCAGATGAGAGCAAAGAAAGCTAATACAGTCAGGCACTTAACGCCGTTTATGGTACCACTCTGTTCAGATTTCGTACCACTACCCTAGGTACCGGTACCTATTGTGGGCAGGTATTGGAAAAGTACTTAATATCAGGTATCAGGTACAGGTATTTCAAAAATACCCAATCAGGTATCAGGTACAGGTAGGTATTCACAAAAGTACAGGTATCAGGTATTAGGTATCAGCTATTTTCCCACAAAAAGTTGAAATTCAGATTTTAGCCGAAAAATCGCTCAAACTACCAATTTAGACTCAAAAGGCAGCTAAAATCAGATTACTTCCAGTCGTTTTAGGATTTTTTCGTTATGAAACTGCAGAATATGCAAAAAACCCACTCTCAAAATATTTCAGGGGTGTGGAATCGCTTTGCTCATCCATCTCTGGTGGTTTATCTTTGCCACTTAGAGTAAGGCTTCTCATAACCCCTTTTTACCCATACTGTGTGTCCCTATTTGTCTTCGCTTTATTCATTGGCTTACTCAGGATTTTGCAAAAGGACATACGTATAAAATTTTTACCAAAACCATGCCCCAATCAGGGCGAGAAAATTTGGCCAAAATTAGCTTGAAAAACGCTTTTGAAAGCATTCATTCATTCTTTATTAGCAGAAATTGAGGTATTGTAGTGTGAAGAGGCCTGGTTGGGCAACGGCCCAAGCAGAGCGAGAAAATTTTGAAAAGTTAGCCTTCCTACATGCTTTTTTAATGAACAAATCGGTGTTAAACTACCATTTGATGCCATCTGTTTGTACCTGATACCTGTACCTATTTCAGTCGAAAAATACCCAAAATCAGGTAGGTCCCGTTCGAAAGTACCCGATCAGGTATCAGGTAGGTATCAGGTGGGTATTGCAAATCTACCTGATAATCAGGTACAGGTACAGGTATACCTGATCCACAGTACCGGTACCATATGGTACCTACACCATAAACGGCGTTAAGTGCCTGACAGTTGTAGTATTCTGTTAAGTGCTAATTTATAGTTGACTGGTTAAAATCAGCTTTTGGTGCATTCAAACCACGCCGCACATATTGCACGTTCCTTCACCGAAAAAGCCACATCACAATTCAATTCAGAACTGCTAAAATGTGTTGGAAACTGACCGAAGCGTCAATCCGCTATGGTTTCAGTATGTTATCAACACCCACAAACACTAAGCCTAATCGTGCGCGCTAGCCAAATCTTTTTAGCACCAATGTTGGAAATTTCAGGTTCCGGTAGAATTGTCCGTTTTCAGGCATTTCACGATGAAACAAGCGGAAATTTGGAACAGTAAAATGCCGAGTAGGTCCACGTATTTTATCCAAAACTCAGCGAATCCGGTCCTCAAACCCACACCCTCAAACCGAAAGTCGTTACTTGAGCGTGCGAAAGCCGCGGGATATGTGAATAATAAGTCTGTATAATCACCAAAGTACAGAAAAAGGTTAAAATGTATAGGTACGTAGGACAAACATCTTATTCTACAGAATGCCCTTTCTTTGGTGCCAACTGATTCATGCATGTTTTGACTTGTTCGCGGTTATACATTTATCGGTTAGACTGTTCGTTCAAAAGCCACAACTATTTTGAGTTACGTTCAGGCTAGGCTCGGAAGTAGAAATGCTGGCTTTAATAATTCTTTTTCAATTTCTGTTCTTTGGTCCCGCTAGTGCCATAGATTGCATTGACATTAAAAAGTGCGACAAGTGTGTAATGACGAAATCGAATTTTCTTGGAAATTGCAGGTAATTTGGCAAGTCAGAAAATTATGTAAAACACCGTTACATAATAACACATCAACTAACAACACATAAAAACTAATTGCAAAAAAGAAATTGCAACTGAATTGCTATTAGAATGTGCGTTTTGTTTCAGTTGAGTTCAAATAAAAAATGTAAAGTTACTTGAGTTTTGTATCTTAACCCTTTGCAATATACCAATGCCATAATATGGTTATATATATATATTTTATATTATAGCGTAGTTAGCCAACCTATCGAGAAGCAAAGATGAAAGTAAACGTATCGGAAAGCTGTTTCAGACCTATCTGGAAAACAAAAGGATAAATTGACTAACTCACAACACTTTATTTGCGTCTCTTAAAAGAGTATTTCAGATACTGCCCTGTGGACAAAAAATGCCACGCCGCAGGCGCGATTTTCTACAATCCTTGCACCATCAGTCAAAACATCCACGACGCAATGAAGTGTCCGGATCCGTTCCCGCCTAAAAACCCGTACGACGAAAGGTTGGCCCACAAACTTTGGAAATATGCCACTGCTGTCTACCATCGAACGGACGACAAGCCGAACCTAGTCAGTTGCTTCCAAGAGCAGCTACAATTCAACATTTACGAGAAAGTGTACGTACAGTATTTACTAATTTGTCTGTCTATACAGTCAGGCACTTAACATGCATTTTGCGAGAAAGTCAACTTAGAAAAGTTAAGCAGCTTTTTTTCGCGCATCCGGCTGGTATCCAAATATGTCAAAATAGATGTCAAACGAACACCAACGGTGAATGTTCGAACATCGGGGACCCCCTAGAACCTGAGCTACACCCCCTCAAAGTTGGGTCGGTAGCCCCTTTTCGGCCCTTTTCTCGACATTTTCTCAAACGATCACCATTCACTCGTTTCTCAAGATTCAGAATAGGCGTGCACATGGTTCGATAGCCCTGACAGTTGCCTTTCAGACGCTGCACACAGCGCTTCCGGAACGTACCCGGTTAGCGAGATATTCTCCGAAAACTACGAAATTTAGCGAAATTCCGACTCGATTTTTTTTCGAAAAATCGCTGTAACTTCTGCCATATATGCGGGGTCAAGCTGATTTTTGCTAAAAAGATAAAACGCAAAATGCCAAACAAAATTAACCTATTTCGGAGGCAAATTTTTGGGGGTGGGGGGGGGGTGTTTTGCAATTTGAAGCCAGTCAAAAAATATTTTTTTGCTCAGAATAAAAAACAAACACACAATTCTGGTGCAGTTTCTCCCGCTGATTACGAATATGAACTCGGTTTGGCTGGATTCCTTTTGGTTCGGGAGAAATTTGCATCCAAATCTTCGAGTGGCTGTATTTCTAAAGTGGCACTGCTCATTAGCATGAGCAAGAACCATGCTAGAAAGCAGTTTTTCTTATGTAGTTTTTGATGCTGAATCCGAAGATAATCATATTTTTTATCTACGTTGAGCAGTTCTGAAGATATGGGCATTTTGAGAATTTGCGAACAAAACCGTTGCAGTTGGTATGCAATGGTGGTTTGAAATGTTACTCAATTCTGTCATATGCTAGATATGGAGCCATGGAATTAGCATCACCTAATGCAGTTTTTGCTGCTGATTATGAAAATTGCCTCTATTTTTCAATCGGACGGCTTCTGAGTGAGTTACTTAGGCCTGGTGCACTGTCATCCACATAGTAAGAAATTTATCAAACAGGTGCGTGAAATAGCAACTGTTATATGCAGTTTTCTTCACTGATTCAGAATATGACCTTATTTTTGCGCTACAATGACCTTGTCATGAGTTATAGACCTCTAAAGTTACTTCAATATCCATGCTTTCAGGAGTGGTAATCTGGGAATAGATAGTCTGCGCTTTGGCACTTGTGAAGCGAATTATCTATCAAAAATAGTGTATCCGACCTATTTTGAACCGCTGGTTTCAAAAATGACCTTACTTCTGCTCTACAAGCTTTTCATTTTAGGGTTCTGTCATATTCTTGTGAAAGAAGTGCAGAAAGTTGTATCTTAAAATCAATAGCTTGTAGAGCAGAAGTAAGGTCATTTTTGAAACCAGCGGTTCAAAATAGGTCGGATACACTATTTTTGATAGATAATTCGCTTCACAAGTGCCAAAGCGCAGACTATCTATTTCCAGATTACCACTCCTGAAAGCATGGATATTGAAGTAACTTTAGAGGTCTATAACTCATGACAAGGTCATTGTAGCGCAAAAATAAGGTCATATTCTGAATCAGCGAAGAAACCTGCATATAACAGTTGTTATTTTACGCACATGTTTGATAAATTTCTTATAATGTGGATGACAGGGCACCAGGCCTAAGTAACTCACTCAGAAGCTGTCGGATTGAAAAATAGAGGTAATTTTCATAATCAGCGGCAAAAACTGCATTAGGTGATGCTAATTCCATGGCTCCGTATCTAGCATATGACAGAATTGAGTAACATTTCAAACCACCATTGCATACCAACTGCAACGGTTTTGTTCGCAAATTCTCAAAATGCCCATATCTTCAGAACTGCTCAACGTAGATAAAAAAATATGATTATCTTCAGAATCAGCATCAAAAACTACATAAGAAAAACTGCTATCTAGCATGGTTCTTGCTCATGCTAATGAGCAGTGCCACTTTAGAAATACATCCACTCGAAGATTTGGATGCAAATTTCTCCCGAACCAAAAGGAATCCAGCCAAACCGAGTTCATATTCGTAATCAGCGGGAGAAACTGCACCAGAATTGTGTGTTTGTTTTTTATTCTGAGCAAAAAATATTTTTTGACTGGCTTCAAATTGCAAAACACCCCCCCCCCCACCCCCAAAAATTTGCCTCCGAAATAGGTTAATTTTGTTTGGCATTTTGCGTTTTATCTTTTTAGCAAAAATCAGCTTGACCCCGCATATATGGCAGAAGTTACAGCGATTTTTCGAAAAAAAATCGAGTCGGAATTTCGCTAAATTTCGTAGTTTTCGGAGAATATCTCGCTAACCGGGTGCGTCCCGGAAGCGCTGTGTGCAGCGTCTGAAAGGCAACTGTCAGCGCTATCCAACCATGTGCACGCCTATTCTGAATCTTGAGAAACGAGTGAATGGTGATCGTTTGAGAAAATGTCGAGAAAAGGGCCGAAAAGGGGCTACCGACCCAACTTTGAGGGGGTGTAGCTCAGGTTCTGGGGGGTCCCCAATGTTCGAACATTCACCGTTGGTGTTCGTTTGACATCTATTTTAACATATTTGGATACCAGCCGGATCCGCGAAAAAAAGTTGCTTAACGACCTTCCCTTATAGCTAAGTTGACTTTCTCGCAAAATGCATGTTAACACTGTTTATGCTACTGGCACCGTCTATGGTAGGGTACCGCTACGTTGGGCATTGGTACCTGTATAACCGGTACCATATATGGTACCACTCCGTTCAGATTTCGTACCATATATGGTAGTGGTACAGTACCATATACATTGTACGGTACTGGTACATTCTGTATCGTTGGCAATAGCACAATTTTTATATTAGATAAGAACAGCGATATTTAATACTGGTGTACTCACTAAATAGACAATCACACAGTATAAGAAATTCTACTTAACTAACGTAAAAATAGCTTCCTAAATCTAATCATTGAACAAACTTTTCGATTTTTCTGATCAGTTTTTCAGGTTAGATCAGTTTTTTTCGATTTTGACAGGTCCCAATTAGAATTGGGTATTGGGGACAAAAGCCCAATACCCAATACCTGGAAAACACCCCAATACACTCAATACTCAATACCAGTTCGCACTCTAGTTTTAACAAAATTTACGACAAACTGGTCAAGAAAAGAAGGTATTAGACCAAGAACATATATTGTACATAACATGGCTAAAAATATAGCTTTAAAGCTGTGAAAAGCCTGAAATTAATGTGCTAGACATGGTACGAAACAATAAAGGACATCCTCTAACAAACCGACACCTCCAATGGACCGACAGTGTAAACACCAGTGGAAAAAATAAACCGACACCTCCAATGGACCGACAGTGTAAACACCAGTGGAAAAAATAACCCGACAGTCAGCATATTAGGGTAAATGCGGTATTTTGCAAATTTACCTGCACGATAGAGCAGAAAAGAACAGTGAATTTGATTCTAACAAAAGGTTTCAGTTGCGACGCAGCCGGACACACCTGCTTAGCGGCGACTACAGTGTCAGAGGAAGAAAAGGCCATAATTCTGAGCTATCGAGGCACCACCTCCAGCACGCAACTGATTCAGCAAATCGCTGAAACACTGACCGCCGACAAGGTCTATCACGGAATGGTGCACAGCTACTTCTTCACTGCCTTCGAGGCACTCTCAGACGCCATCGCAGATGTAAAGGCGAAGCGACTGCGGTTGATTGAAGAGGGAAAAGATTACGAGCTCTGGATTACCGGTCATTCTTTGGGAGGCGCCATCGCGTCCATTGCTGCTTTAGATTTGACCGCTGAACACAACTGGCCTAAGGTAAAGGTCATTCAGAATCCACTTTTCTGTTTTGTGCAAAATTTTTCGATTTTCTTTGATCTGCTTGTTTCTAGCTACCGTACTTGACATAGTCTTGCGGTTTTTCAACACGAAAACATGATATATTACGGTATATTTGCAGATTTTCTGAGAAAACATTCGGCAATTGTGGCACACTACCCCAATTAGCGGAAACCTACCATATTAACTTTAGACTTTAGACTGATTGAATCTAAAAGTAAGTCTACCTTCATCCTAAGGTTTATTCATCCCGAACCTACGTAGAAGCCTAAAACCTGATCACAGTGCTGAATAGAAGCTCTCGGTTCCAAATAAGTGGGGGATAGTGTCACTGTATCTAAATCGGATAATCAGGGCGTCACGTATAAGTGAAATTCACGCCGTTTCCATCTCGCAATTCGGCAGCGAAACCTAGCTTAGCCTGTACAACAGCCTTTAGAGTGATACTATACTACTAATTGGGCTGAAATACAGCGAAAAAGTGGGGGGGAGGCGGCGGGAGGGGGGGAAAATAAAAAAAGGGGAAAAAAGGAAAAAAAAAGCCAGGAAGAAGAGGGGGGGGGGTGAGAAAAGGGGGGGGGGGGGGGGGGGGGGGGGGGGGGGGGGGGGGGAGGCGGAGGCGGGACGAAGGAATCTATCGGAAGCTTGGTAATTATCGAAAGTTTTCCTGAAAATCAAGCGACTACCGTAAGACGCGACCGCAAATTTCACAAGTTTACGGCCCTTGCAAAAGTTGCCGAATATCTCGTACAGTACCGCCCCACCCACACCGATCTAGATTTACGTTGGTGCTTTGTTTTAGGCTCAGCTTTACAATCAGGATAAGCATTAGTTCATGCTCTAGCTTACATAGCTTTAGACCTATGGTTTAGGCTTAAGCTAAACAGATCAGCCGCCCTACCAAGGGGGTAAAGTGGTCTTGTATGATTCACCAGACGGCATCGCCGTCGCGCCAGTTAGCCTTTACTTTCGTCCCAGTTGGAGCGTAAATTGCGGAAACCAGAAACAACTGTAAAGTACGGTTAAAATGTCTAACAACAACAACAACAACAACAACAACAACAACAACAACAACAACAACAACAACAACAACAACAACAACAACAACAACAACAACAACAACAACAACAACAACAACAACAACAACAACAACAACAACAACAACAACAACAACAACAACAACAACAACAACAACAACAACACCAACAACAACAACAACACCAACACCAACACCAACACCAACACCAACACCAACACCAACACCAACTGGAAAGTACGGTAATGTATCTATTTTGCAGGAAAAACTGAAATTAGTCACTTTCGGCCATCCACGTGTAGGCGACTTTGCCTACGCCATGGATCACGACAAATACGTTCCCAACAGTTGGCGAGTGGTGCACAGGGGCGACCTTGTACCTCACCTGCCACCGTGTGACAGTTTCGTTCTGATACCTTGTGTCACCTTTCTCGGAGGTGCCTACCACCACGGACTGGAGATCTGGTACCCCGGAGCAATGACCCCCGGGCAGAATCTGTTCAAAGTGTGCAATGGAGCGCCGTTTAATGAAGATCAGCAGTGTAGCAACAAATTGGCCCCCAATTATAACCGAGACGACCATCTGAATTACTTTGAAAGGAGCAACCGCGCTTGTGATAAAAATTGGCAACCTTGATTAATTAATCAAGGATTTTGTTGTAAAGTCAGGCGTTAGTGGCAGTAAGGCACCTTGCGCTGTTCGGTAAAATGTACCTACTGAAGCGATTGTGTTTGTGTGAGTGGGTTTCCAATAGATAAGCTTGCTGTGTGTGTTGCGTGAGTTCAAATAAAGTCTTGTCTATCTTTGTCTGGCGGAAAGCCGTTCTGGGTCTGTTCCGATTGATGTTGTGCAGCAAGCACTTGTGAAGATATGAGCTCTGGTTTTTGTTTGAAGAGGATTTTGAGCCAGAAGACAGAAGAGGAGGAAGAAAATGGAGGCAGAGGCGACAAGGCAAAGATGTTAAGAGAAAGAAGGAGAAGAGGTCGAAGAGAAGTCATGGAGTGAAGAGAGTGATGAAGAGGAGAGAGTGCTGAGGAGTAAGGTGATGAGAAGAAGATGGACGATTAAGAGCCGAAGAAGGAGGATGAAGAGAAGGAGAGTTGAGAGGAGAAGAGGAAAGAGAGTGAGAGCGAGGACGGAGGAGGAGAAGAATCACAGTTCATTTGAATTCCCTTCACAAGAGATGGAATTCCGTTACACCGATGACATGTCAGCAGTTGAAGGCCAAGGCGCAGAAAGGCCGAAACGTGGCGCGCACAAGATCGGGTCAACATGGTGTCAGAGCAGAGCAGGTTACTGGAGACGCTGAGTCAGCGGAGGCAGATCATATCGATTCAGATAGTTTTCCCGGCTGTCAGGCACAGTTGAGGCCCAGTCGACAACAGATGGGGAGTGATTAAGCGATTGTTTTTGTGTGTGTGTTTTGTATTGTCAAGTTATCGAGTGGTTGCGTTTGTGTGTGTGTTGTGTGAGTGCCCACTAGCAGATTCAAAATTCTAAAAAAAATCGCAAACATTTGCTTCAAAAATCACTTGCCAGAAATCGGAGGGGATCAGAAAAATGGTCTCGGGGTGGGGGTCCGAAATCGGGAAGCTGGACTAAGTCGGGTGGGGGGCAGACCCCCTACATGTGTGTCTATGATTCAGATCTAGCTAGAGGTTTTCTTCGAGGGTGGCTAACTTTGAAACCCCCTGCTGCATAGAGTATGTAGTATTCAGGCATTAGTCACTTAAATCTACGTGCTGAGGTTGATACATAGAGGTTTATCGTTTTTAACCGTTTTTAACCGGGTGCAGCAATTAGCCGTTCAAAATTTTTATGCGAGTTGACGTCAAATTTCCTTTTCCTTTAGGCCCTAATTTAACCACGCACCATTTGTATTACTAGCGGTACATTCAGGAGCAGAAAGTTATAGCATTCGTAGAACAGACCAACTTTCATTTTTCAGTCTTTATCTCCGTACATCTGCAGCGGCGGAAAGTCGCGAATCCCTATGAACTGCATCAAACGACGCAGCTTCTCAATGTCCAGCTTTCCTTCGCTTGAGGAGCGTTTATTGCCAAGAATGTGTTCCAGAACTAAAACTGAGACTGCTTAGTTCTCCTTGATGGTCAATCATTCTGTCTGTATTCAGCCAAAATTAGTTTTAGAAGATTGAAGAGAATTGATTAACAATGCTACTAATTAATAAAACTACTGACCACCGCCGTCTACCGAATCATCAGTCATCAAACTTTTCGATGCCACACTCAGACACAAAGCTGACAAGATGAGGGAAAGCAGGACCATAGCCATTTTCTTCTAAAAACAGACGCAAACGACTTAAGACTGAGTTAAGGAGGGTTGGTTGAGTCGAGTGTACGTAATTAGGTTTGCCGTGAAAGCACTGTGACAGAAAACTGATACAAAAGCAGTAAAAAAGGCTTCTATTACCAATTTAAACTGAATGATACGTGTACAGAGGGAATGTTATTAGATGAGTGAGCGATGCCAAGCTGTACTAGGGATTAGCTTTAGGCTTTTTATGCTTCTCAGGCTTAGAACGATTGAGCAAGGGAATTCTAATTCTCGTAAGGCGGTTTAGATTATAATTTCCTATGCAGCACTTAACCACTACTGCATTGCATGTATATAGCAATCATACAATATGTAGAGGGTCTAGAAACCTGCACGGGCCGGTTTGCCCTACAGCCGGACCAGGCGAGAAACTCGTATTTTTAGGCCGGGGACCGAGCCGAGCGTGAAGCTAAAAGGTGTGGAGGGAGCCTGCAATAAAATACGTAGAAATCTTATCAAACGAGGTCGAAACTTCGTTCGTTAGTTTGTCATCATATTAGAGAATAACCTTAAAAGAACACAATTATATTGAACTATACTGAAATAGCAAGGAAATACACAAATACTCTGTATTTCAACACAGATTTTATAAGTATTCGGCCCCCTGGGCAGCTAATGAAGTCAAGGCAGACGAGCGAATCGAACAGTTTTAGGTGGTTCTGTTTTTCGGTATGATTGTGTGACCGACAGACATGCTGAGTTGGCGCAAACTTTTCACATTAACCCTTTGCAAATGACCAATGCCATATGGCGTTGTTGGCCAACCTATCGGAAAGCAAAAGAAATGAAAGTGAATGTATCGGAAACCTGTTTCAGACCTATTGGAAAGCTATTTCAGACCCCCTCGGAAACGCGTTTTCAGCAAGTCGAAACTCAAAACTTGTTGTTTTAGATGTTCGCTTGTTGTGATAACGCTTGCAATTGAAATGATTCAAAAAATAACTTTCAGTCTATCTGTTTACTGCACTAAACCAAGACAAACTGAAAACAACCTAACCTATCGACCAAACTGGACCAAACCTATCGGAAAGCTGGACCAAACCTATCGGAAAGCTGGACCGAACCTATCGGAAAGCTGGACCGAACCTATCGGAAAGCTGGACCAAACCTATTGGAAAGCTGGACCAAACCTATCGGAAAGCTGGACCAAACCTATCGGAAAGCTGGACCAAACCTATCGGAAAGCTGGACCGAACCTATCGGAAAGCTGGACCAAACCTATCGGAAAGCTGGACCAAACCTATCGGAAAGCTGGACCAAACCTATCGGAAAGATGGACCAAACCTATCGGAAAGCTGGACCAAACCTATCGGAAAGCTGGACCAAACCTATCGGAAAGCTGGACCGAACCTATCGGAAGCTGGACCAAACCTATCGGAAAGCTGACCGAACCAATCGGAAAGCTGGACCGAACCTATCGGAAGCTGGACCAAACCTATTGGAAAGCTGGACTAAACCTATCGGATAGCTGGACCAAACCTATCGGAAAGCTGGACCAAACCTATCGGAAAGCTGGACCAAACCTATCGGAAAGCTGGACCTAAGCTATCGGAAAGCTGGACCCAACCTATCGGAAAGCTGGACCAAACCTATCGGAAAGCTGGACCAAACCTATCGGAAAGCTGGACCAAACCTATCGGAAAGCTGGACCAAACCTATCGGAAAGATGGACCAAACCTATCGGAAAGCTGGACCAAACCTCTCGGCAAGCTGGACCAAACCTCTCGGAAAGCTGGACCGAACCTATCGGAAGCTGGACCAAACCTATCGGAAGCTGGACCTACCCTCTCGGAAAGCTGGACCAAACCTATCGGAAAGCTGGACCAAACCTATCGGAAAGCTGGACCGAACCTATCGGAAAGCTGGACCAAACCTATCGGAAAGCTGGACCAAACCTATCGGAAAGCTGGACCAAACCTATTGGAAAGCTGGACCAAACCTATCGGAAAGCTGGACCGAACCTATCGGAAAGCTGGACCAAACCTATCGGAAAGCTGGACCGAACCTATTGGAAAGCTGGACCAAACCTATCGGAAAGCTGGACCAAACCTATCGGAAAGCTAGACCAAACCTATTAACTGGACCAAACCTATTGGAAAGCTGGACCAAACCTATCGGAAAGCTGGACCAAACCTATTGGAAAGCTGGACCAAACCTATTGCCACCTATCGGAAAGCTGTACCAAACCTATTGGAAAGCTGGACCAAACCTATCGGAAAGCTGGATCAAACCTATCGGAAAGCTGGACCAAACCTATCGGAAAGCTATACTAAACCTATTGGAAAGCTGGACTAAACCTATCGGAAAGCTGGACCAAACCTATCGGAAAGCTGGACCAAACCTATCGGAAAGCTGGATCAAACCTATCGGAAAGCTATACCAAACCTATCGGAAAGCTGGACCAAACCTATCGGAAAGCTATACCAAACCTATCGGAAAGCTGGACGAAACCTATCGGAAAGCTGGACCAAACCTATCGGAAAGCTGGACTAAACCTATCGAAGCGGACCAAACCTATAAAGCTGGACCAAACCTATCGAAAGCTGGACCAAACCTATCGGAAAGCTGGACCAAACCTATTGAAGCTGGACCAAACCTATCGAAAGCTGGACCAAACCTATCGGAAAGCTGGACCAAACCTATCGGAAGCTGGACCAAACCTATTGGAAAGCTGGACCTAACCTATCGGAAAGCTGGACCAAACCTATCGGAAAGCTGGACCAAACCTATCGGAAAGCTGGACCTACGGACCAAACCTATCGGAAGCTGGACCAAACCGATCGGAAAGCTGGACCAAACCTATCGGAAAGCTGGACCAAACCTATCGGAAAGCTGGACCAAACCTATCGAAAGCTGGACCAAACCTATCGGAAAGCTGGACCAAACCTATTGGAAAGCTGGACCAAACCTATCGGAAAGCTGGACCAAACCTATCGGAAAGCTGGACCAAACCTATCGGAAAGCTGGACCAAACCTATCGGAAAGCTGGACCAAACCTATCGGAAAGCTGGACCGAACCTATCGGAAAGCTGGACCAAACCTATCGGAAAGCTGGACCAAACCTATCGGAAACTGGACCAAACCTATTGGAAACTGGACCAAACCTATCGGAAAGCTGGACCAAACCTATCGGAAAGCTGGACCAAACCTATCGGAAAGCTGGACCAACCTATCGGAAACTGGACCAAACCTATCGGAAAGCTGGACCAAACCTATTGGAAAGCTGGACCAAACCTATCGGAAAGCTGGACCAAACCTATCGGAAAGCTGGACCAAACCTATTGGAAAGCTGGACCAAACCTATCGGAAAGCTGGACCAAACCTATCGGAAAGCTGGACCAAACCTATCGGAAAGCTGGACCAAACCTATCGGAAAGCTGGACCAAACCTATCGGAAAGCTGGACCAAACCTATCGGAAAGCTGGACCAAACCTATCGGAAAGCTGGACCAAACCTATCGGAAAGCTGGACCAAACCTATCGGAAAGCTGGACCAAACCTATCGGAAAGCTGGACCAAACCTATCGGAAAGCTGGACCAAACCTATCGGAAAGCTGGACCAAACCTATCGGAAAGCTGGACCAAACCTATCGGAAAGCTGGACCAAACCTATCGGAAAGCTGGACCAAACCTATCGGAAAGCTGGACCAAACCTATCGGAAAGCTGGACCAAACCTATCGGAAAGCTGGACCAAACCTATCGGAAAGCTGGACCAAACCTATCGGAAAGCTGGACCGAACCTATCGGAAAGCTGGACCAAACCTATCGGAAAGCTGGACCAAACCTATTGGAAAGCTGGACCAAACCTATCGGAAAGCTGGACCAAACCTATCGGAAAGCTGGACCAAACCTATCGGAAAGCTGGACCAAACCTATTGGAAAGCTGGACCAAACCTATCGGAAAGCTGGACCAAACCTATCGGAAAGCTGGATGCCTTGGAAAGCTGGACCAAACCTATCGGAAAGCTGGACCAAACCTATCGGAAAGCTGGACCAAACCTATCGGAAAGCTGGACCAAACCTATCGGAAAGCTGGACCAAACCTATCGGAAAGCTGGACCAAACCTATTGGAAAGCTGGACCAAACCTATCGGAAAGCTGGACCAAACCTATCGGAAAGCTGGACCAAACCTATCGGAAAGCTGGACCAAACCTATCGGAAAGCTGGACCGAACCTATCGGAAAGCTGGACCAAACCTATCGGAAAGCTGGACCAAACCTATCGGAAAGCTGGACCAAACCTATCGGAAAGCTGGACCTAACCTATTGGAAAGCTGGACCAAACCTATCGGAAAGCTGGACCAAACCTATCGGAAAGCTGGACCGAACCTATCGGAAAGCTGGACCAAACCTATCGGAAAGCTGGACCGAACCTATCGGAAAGCTGGACCAAACCTATCGGAAAGCTGGACCGAACCTATTGGAAAGCTGGACCAAACCTATCGGAAAGCTGGACCAAACCTATCGGAAAGCTGGACCAAACCTATCGGAAAGCTGAGACCTATGGAAAGCTGGACCAACCTATCGGAAAGCTGGACCGACCTATGGAAAGCTGGACCAAACCTATCGGAAACTGGACCACAGGAGAAAGCTGGACCAACCTATCGGAAAGCTGGACCAAACCTATCGGAAAGCTGGACCAAACCTATGGAAAGCTGGACCAAACCTATTGGAAAGCTGGACCAAAGGAGGAAAGCGGACCAACCACGAAAGCTGGACCAAACCTATCGGAAAGCTGGACCAAACCTATTGAAGCTGGACCAAACCTATCGGAAAGCTGGACCAAACCTATTGGAAAGCTGGACCAAACCTATCGGAAAGCTGGACCAAACCTATCGGAAAGCTGGACCAAACCTATCGGAAAGCTGGACCAAACCTTTTTGAATGCTTGACCAAACCTATCGGAAAGCTGGACCAAACCTATCGGAAAGCTGGACCAAACCTATTGGAAAGCTGGACCAAACCTATTGGAAAGCTGGACCAAACCTATCGGAAAGCTGGACCAAACCTATTGGAAAGCTGGACCAAACCTATTGGAAAGCTGGACCAAACCTATCGGAAAGCGGACCAAACCTATCGGAAAGCTGGACCGAACCAGGAAAGCGGACCAAACCACAAACGGACCAACCTATCGGAAAGCTGGACCGAACCTATGGAAAGCTGGACCAAACCTATCGGAAAGCTGGACCAAACCTATCGGAAAGCGCACCTATGAAAGCGGACCAAACCTATGGGAAAGCTGGACCAAACCTATTGGAAAGCTGGACCAAACCTATCGGAAAGCGGACCAAACCTATCGGAAAGCTGGACCAAACCTATCGACGGAAAGCTGGACCAAACCTATCGGAAAGCTGGACCGAACCTATCGGAAAGCTGGACCACGGAAGGGACCAAACCTATCGGAAAGCTGGACCAACCTATTGGAAAGCGGACCAAACCTACGGAAACGGAACCTATCGAACGGACCAACAAACGGACCAAACACGAAACGGGGAACCTATCGGAAAGCTGGACCGAACCTATCGGGAAGCTGGACCAAACCTGTCGAACGCTGAACCGTGAACCTATCGGAAAGCCAGAAACTTTGCGATAGGTTCAAACCCCGGTCATTTGCGAAAGGGTAATTTCATATTCACAGGGCAGCACCCTAATTCGTGACATTCCAAATATTTTACACCTTCACTGAAAACAAAAATCCAGAATTTGGATTTTATTTGGGCGCCTTATCTACAACACCCAACACCAGTCCGCTAGCATAATAGAGTGACAACTACTAACAATGAGCTCTCCTTCTCTTCGCTTGTACATTTTCTTCAAACAATAAATTAGAAAAGCCGTTCATTTCTGCAGTCCACGGCCGCCTTGCTGACCACTGATCTCGCCTACTTTTCAACATCTTCCTACGGACGTTTCTTCTCAGATTCTTGTTCGAGTACAGACACAAAATCGGATCTACCAGTGTCCGAACGGTCAGCAGCACAGCAGCGAGGATTCTCGCCACGAAAATTACCGTAACCAAGTTTTTGTTCAAAAACACTTCGCACGGCTTCCACTGCATTCTCTGCACCAAATAGCCCACATAGGTCATCAGCAAAACGGGGGTGCCAAAAATTGTAAAACAAAGGATGTTGAGCTTCAGTTTCCAAAAATCTTGCGGTTGTCTTCTTGGAGAGCGCGGTCTATCGGCCGAATTATCTTGCAGAGAGGAGTGGAGATACAAGTAGATAATGGGAACCACCAAATAGCTGAGGTCAAAGGTGACAGCTGTGAAAACTAGCAGAACGGCCTGACAATTTTGATCACAACTCTCCGTGGCACCGTAGGAAAAGAACATTCCCCCTCCTAGGGGTGTCACAACAATTGTATAAGTCAAAGCCCAGAGCCAAATCACTATACTGCAGATTACACACCTTGAAATAGTCCACTGAGTTCTGTGGCAAAACGGTTGTTTAGCAGCCATGAAAGTAGTGAGAGCTAGCGCCAAATAGGTCAATGAAACAGTCCAAAAGCTGATGATCAATGTGGTCACGTGTATGCTGTTGGCTATAGCAGTGTATCTATCGCTGGTATAGTCTAACACTGACCATATAAAGGTAGAACTACTGGTGAGTAGGTCACTCAGAGACAAACTGAGAGTAAATATATAGCGTTTCTTCGACACTTTGCGGTGGAAAAAGTTGAGACAGAGCAAAAAGATCAGCAGTATATTAACTGCTGCTGCACTGAAGCCCAGAAAACAGTAAACCAAGACAAAATGTTCGTAGAAATTGAAGAGAAAGTCCATTCGTTCAGTAACCTCTATTACATCCTGAAGAGTGACGATTTGGGGAGTGGCCACAGCGCAATAGTTGAAGATCGGGTTGTGCATGGCTGACAAGTGAAGCCAATAACTTATTGGAGACGGGTTAGGTTAAACTCAAGGGATTCCCGCAGGCTTGCCGATTGTTCATTAAGAATTAATTGAGCCAAAGAGAGGCAGTCTGGGAGCGACAGCAGATGAAGTTCAGAATCACGTAAACAAGTTAGCAGAAACTACTAATACAGTCCGGCACTTAACGCTGTTCATGCTAGCGACACCATATAACGTACCGGTACCTTATATGGTGCCCCCACGTTCGGCGACTGTGGTGGTGGTGGTACCATATATGGTACCCCTACCCATGGCCATGGGTGCCGGTACCATAAACGGCGTTAAGTGCCTGACTGTAATAAACTTCTGTTTTTAACCTACTGTCGACTGGTTCGTCATGGCAATGAAGGTAAAATGATTGCACAAATGACGTCTGTGAGGCCGCCCACTAATTACGTAATGGCCTGAAGGGAAGGGGGTTCGCCAAATCGTTACTACTGGGGGGTCTGAGATTATATTACGTAATTTTATATAGCATCGAAAGTGCAGAGGGCACACAAAAAAGTGCGCACATAATGTCCAACTCAGTTCAGTAGCGTACCCAGGTAATGAGTATAGGGTTAGGGTGGGTACATCCCTTTGTGGTGGAGGTAGCAAGGAAAATTAGGCAAAAAATATGAGAGTCTGTGCCTGTGTGTGTATGCCCAGAATCTATTTTAAACGCGTTTTTGAAGGCTAATTTTGCAAAATATTCTTTTCCTGGATCAATCAGGCAACTTCTAACTGCTAAATAAAACTGGTATTTTTTGTCAACGTTTCGCTCAGAATACCTATTAAATAGATTTTTTAAGCAAAATTTCGCAAAGTTTTCACATACTTTTCCAACTGGGCAAGTTCAAAATTTTACACCCTTTCACAAAATCCTGGTATGCCACTGGCTCAACTTGAACGTCTGAAATGTATTTTTCTCAATTTCTCTTAGATGGACGTTTGTTTGTTCTTCTATTCCATTTTGGAGTTTGCTCAAGCATTAGATGCTTCTGTTTTGAGTATTATTAATTATAAGACAAAACCTAAGATGGATTATGTGTAGCATGCTACAGTGCTATTGCAAGTGGACGAAAGGTAATGATGGGAAAATCTCGCTCGCTGGCTGCTGACTGTTTTGGCTGAAAACGAATCAACTTTCAAGCTGTCTTTGGTAAAATAACATGCAAAAATAGTGAAAAAAAACCAAATAATCAACTCATGCAAAGAACTTTATTCCTATGAATTTTCAAATAGGATTTAAACTAGAGACCTGCCACGGGCTGACCGTTTTTGAGCTCCCAGCCGAAATATGCTTTTTCTTGGATGTGTCTGTGTGCTCTGCTCATCATATGACTGTAAAAATTCTCAGAACAGATAACAAGTGCTGCTGATAGGATTTTTAGGAAAAATTCTGGATTTACGGCACTATACATTTTCGACTGGCATTCATTCAAACAGGGTCGGCCTTGCACATGCAGGTCTCTAAATCTAAGCGCCTAAAACTGATCACATGTATTTGTAAGGATCCTCCAAAGGTGGAAAATTCCGCACGCCAAACCAAGCGAACACACGCCGCAAAGCTTGTCGTTGAGCTTCTAAATCTTTTGGCTTCTTGTAAGAGTTTTTCTTTGGCGATTTCCAGATGGCATCTGAACAAAATGTTATTGATCTTATGGTAAAACCTAAATAGCAGATTTTATTGCAGATTTTGTTTTCAATGAAAAAGTAAACTAATGCAGTCAGTCAGGCACTTAACGCCGTTTATGGTGCCGACACCATATAAGGTGCTGGTACCATACATGGTACCGGTACATAGGGTAGTGGTACCATATATGGTACCGTCACCATATATGGTACCGGCACCATATACAGGGTGTGCCAAAAAAAAACAACCCAGCAGATTTTTCGCTGTAGCAACCGCAAATCTCAACCGATTTGAATGAATCCTTTTTTAAATGAAAGATAAATAAATTCTTGAAAGACTGATGCAACGTTTATTAATGTACTCTGCTTAGTTCCTGAGATATTCACTCTCAAAGTCAAAACTGTGATTTTGGCAGTGAACAAGAGGGAATTTTTCTTTTTCTGCTGCACTTTGTAATAAAACGGATTCCTGCTACTGTTGAGGGCTATTGGAGGCTTTACTGGTGACACAGAAACTCGGTTCACTTCAGCAGTAAAGTGTCATTAGCCCCCAGCAGTAGGAATCTGCTTTATTATGAAGTGCAACGGAATCGCTCTTGTTCTTTGCCAAAATCTGTTTCGAGTTTGAGGGCAAATATCTCAAGAACTAAGCAGTGAATCTCAATGAAAATTGCAGCAATCTTTGAAGAATTTATCAATCTTTCATTCAAAAAAGGATTCATTCAAATCGGTTAAGATTCATGGTTGCAAAAGTAAAAAATCTGCTGGGTTGTGTTTATCACTCTTGTTCACTGCCAAAATCCCTGTGTTGACTTTGAGGGCAAATATCTCAGGAACTAAGCAGGCTATCTAAATAAGCGATTCATCAGTCTTTCAAGAATTTATTTATCTTTTTATTTAAAAAAAGATTCATTCAAATCGGTTGCGATTTGCGGTTGCTACAGCGAAAAATCTGCTGGGTTGTTTTTTTTTGGCACACCCTGTATACATATGGTACCCCCACCCCACGTTCGAGGCCTGTGGTGGTACCATATATGGTACCCCTACCTTCGCATTGGTAACGGTTCCCGGTACCATATATGGTACCACTCTGTTCAGACTTCGTACCATATATT
Organism: Sabatieria punctata; assembly: GCA_030248155.1. Taxonomy (NCBI): domain Eukaryota; kingdom Metazoa; phylum Nematoda; class Chromadorea; order Araeolaimida; family Comesomatidae; genus Sabatieria; species Sabatieria punctata. The sequence goes on from JASANB010005690.1 coordinate 100,238, forward strand.
GGCACCATATATGGTACCGGCACCCATGGTCATGGGTAGTAGCGAAGCTAATCGGCAAATGCGTGAAGAAAAATTGCGCGTGCACCAATTGGTGCACGGTCTGCCCGTAACGGATATGGTGTCGGTACCATAAGTTTGTGGTAAGTTAAGTGCCTGACTGTAATGGTCCTTCTAATTAGTAAGAAGGACTAGTTCTTCAAAACCAAATCAAGTCCGACTTGTTTGCTGATCATACAGAATACTGTTGGCAAGTCCGATGGAACGTGGATCTATTAATAGGTTTTTAACCTGAAATTCGTGGACTTGAACCTGAACCTATTTTATTTGAGCCGGACTTGAACCTGTCCCGTTATATTGGACTTACTTTAATAGGTTCAAATCTTGAGTGCAATTGTAGGCAAAATTCATTATATTTTCGGTTGGATTGGACAGAAATTTAATAGTTTCATGTTTATATACCTTTTTTTTCAAACTGAAAATGTCAGAAACGAAAGTAATACCCCATAAAAAAGTCTGATCTGGGCCTTTCACTGCCAGTGGACACGCTCATAGGGTTCAGATAAGTTGCAAACAGTGCAAAATTCTACAGTTATTGATAATATCAGTGGACTTGAAGCTGAACCTATTGTCCAGGTTTCTTAGAAGATGGACTTGAACCTGAAATTTTGATGTTTGACTTGACTTGAACCCATACATGTAACAGGGGGGGTCTGGGGGGGTCTGCCCCCCACCGGACTTAGGCCAGACACCCCCAGATGGGACCCCCCCCCCCGAGACGATTTCACCGACCCCCCTCCGATTTTCTGGCAAGTAAATTTTCGAGCAAATTTTTGCAATTTTTTACACTTTCACACACAAAAATTGCCAAAATCGCCTGCAAAACAGCACTTTTTAGCTGTATTTCAGCCCAAATTAGCGATTTTTGGCGATTTTTAGGCCAAAAATTGCGATTTTTCTCGATTTTTGAGCGTTTTTTAGTGCCCACCCCCCTCCCCAAAAATTTTGGCTCAGACCCCCCCCGGCCGGCGCCAGACCCCCCCAACCCCCCTCCCCCCATCGGCGGATGACCTGTTACATGTATGCTTGAACCTGAACCTATTTTTTAACCTTGGTCTTTCCAACAGCAACACAGAACTCACTATACCTACCAGATCGAAAACTTGTGTAAGCGATGGACGTGGTGACCAAAAACGCGACTATGAACAGGCAAGCAAAAAACTCAGCGCGCATGATTTTCAGATTGATGTAGAGAACAGCAATCAACTGCCAATAGAGAACTAATTAGAGCACCATGTAATTAGAGAGTAGGTTCTTGCATATACACAATGAATGTACATTTAGTGCGGTTTCCATAGAAATGGTTGGACTATTGTTTCAAGCCAGTCAACATGTCCGGTTTAGGCCATTTCGCCTTGAGCCTGTTGTTTCAATAACATAGATTATTCATTCTTAGATAGGATTAGGAATACTGTACATGATACAACTGCCCAGAACGCGTTACTGTTACAAACGAGAACGATTTTCAGCTTGTCGGAAGAAATCGGGGTGCGAAACAATTACTAGTCTTCGCACTGGACGCAGGACATCAAAGTACTCATAGCACCGGTGAAATACCACTGCACACCAGAGCTGAAACAATTGTAGACTTGGTAAAGTTATTACAAACCACATGTTAAATGTAGGATGCTCAAAAATTACAATAGCTTTTGCTGCCGTTTCTGCTAGCTGATGTTGGCCAAACTACAGTAGCTGAAATTTGGAAGATGATATGCCAAAATTGATGGAATTTTGTTTGCAAATAGTTACGAAATGACTTGAATTTCAGAGAATATCTGCACTGAAGAAGCAGGGGCAGGGATGCTTGTTTTACGGAAAAAACTCAAGCCGGGTTTTTTTCGGTTTTTTTTTCAGTATTTTTCGCTTTTTTTCTGTCATATTTTCTAATATGACAGAAAAAATTTTAACAATCACTTTTTATTGCAGAATTCAACGAAATACCGTGAGTTTTACTGTAAAATGCATTAATTTGATCTTTTAGAGTAGTAATTTGATTTTAAATCAGCAAAAATACAATAATAAAAGTTGCCTGAAAATGGTACCGGTATTTTTCGCCAAAAACAGCTAAGTTGTGCAATGGAAATGCTTGTAAAGCTATTATTAACGGAAATTCAAAGCATTTGAAGTACTGTTATTTTACTATAGTATAGTAAAACAAAAATTAGTAATACTAGTGGTATTTTACTAGTAGTAAAATACTAGTAAAAAGTAAAATTAAGAGCCAATAGTAAAGGAAAATAAAATTAAATTAACAAAGACTGTCAATAGTAAAATGAAAATTTTACTACTATTTTACTAGTTTTTGGTAAATTCCAGCCAAATTCTTCATCAATTTTGCAATAAAAGATATGTGGGCGCACTTTTGTCTGTCAAATTTCACACATTTTGGTCTCTAAATTTCTTGGGAACCTCATATCATGATCAAAGTTAGCAACTATTTAGCACCAACATTAATTATTCATAGGATGTTGCCATCATTGATGCAAAATTGCCCCTAATAACTAGTAAAATCGTAGTAAAATAGTAGTAAAATTAATCAAATTATTAGTAAAACAAAAATTAGTAAATCAGAGCTGCTTGGTAGTAAAACAAAAATAAAAATTAAATTGAAGAGCTGAATTTGTAGTAAATTTAGTAAATAGTAAAATAAATCCACTAGTAAAATAACAGTAATTTGAAGCGAATTTAACCAGTTATTGTGCCTATTTCCTTTAAAAACTTGCTTGAGTTTTTTCTGCATTTTACATATTTCCGAGCCCCTAGGAAAAAACCTGTTTTTCCGTGTTGCTATTAGAGATTTAACTGTAAACGCTATACCTCAAAAGGCCAGTTTAAGACACAAACGCTAATCCAAACAATCTCCTGGGGCGAAAATTCTAATGGATGCTCCTTGTCAGTCCAACCCTGCACGAAGAAATGGAGTAGAAAGGCCGGCGTTATAGCAATTACAAATATACTGTAAGCCTAAATCAGATAAATATATGGTAGTTAGTATTAAAGGCAGATAAAACGATTACCAAGTAAATTCGCACTATGCTACGGCTTTCCCAAGTGATTCCAGACCGTACGAATATTAGAAATATGCCATGCAGCACTAATGCAAATATGTAAATGGTTGAATGGCGAGCTCGTACTATTGTATAGTGAACAAACGCCCATGACAATACGATTATTGTTCTCACCTAAAACTCTTTTACATGTGCATAATAGTTAGGTATTTATTACCAATTCGTCTCTTATGCTTGACAATAATTTATAGACTCACAAACTGCACATAGCAGCAGAGTGCAGCGGCCTCAGATACGTGCACACTGCGGCAGCAAACCCAAAAGCGCTTTTCATCGCCAAAGTTCATGTGGTTTTGAAGCAAATTCATCATATGAGACATGGGATGGCGCCGATAGTGTTAAAGCCGGCCTCTACCTAATATAGCTGCTGAGGCGGCCGATCGATGCCTGCCTATGGAATGGATGGTTAATTAATTAACTACTGCAAACAGCTGAGTCTTCCCTTTGAGGCAAATAAAATAGGCTTCTATGCAAGAAAGCAAGTGCTGTAAGTTGAGCACTGTATAAGTTTAAAGTAAGTTTATATAGTTAACATAAACGCAAAATGCAAGCCCAAGCCAAGATAGACCAGACAGATAGGGGTGGGGACCAGCCAGGGATAGTCGTGTCTTGGCCACGGGTAGTTTACGCTATTCTGTGTGTCACGGCGGCCCCGGCATCCGTGAGAGCGGTTGTTTGTGGGTTCGAAACCGGTCGAAGCGACTGGAAGTAGTAGACGCAAAGCCCAACCCAGACCGCCGAAAGCCGGTGATGGCCAGTAGGTAGATGGGAACCGAATCGGAGCTGCCTAAGCACCTATTGGCAGCAAAGGGAATGGTTGTTTGTAGACAGGGCTACCCCATTGAAGGGCTCTGAAAAGAGCGAGGGGTGTCCTGAGCTGTCCGAAAGGACAGTGGAACTCATAAACAAACAAACAAACAAACACATTATACATCTACTAAAAGCCTACCATACAGAATCTACTAAAATCGGTGTCACAGAAAGCAGTGCAGAAGGCGCGCGCAGACTGTAAATTAACGGTTTCGTTTGGTAAGGAGTTCCAAATATTTATTACTCAAAGGGGCAAGGTATATTTCCTAAAGTTAAGCCTGGACTTCGGTAAAGACAATTTATACTGGGGACTTTTGTACACCATTACAAGGTTCTTTTTTTAAAACTCCAATTTGAGTAAGCTTAGCCTTTCACAGTCAGGATTTTAACGACGTTTATGCTACTGGCCATACATGTAACAGGGGGGTCTGGGGGGGTCTGCCTCCCACCCGACTTAGGCCAGACCCCCCCGGATGGGCCCCCCCCCCGAGACGATTTCACCGACCCCCCCCCCTCCGATTTTTCTGGCAAGTAAATTTTCGAGCAAATTTTTGCAATTTTTTACAATTTCACACACAAAAATTGCCAAAATCGCCTGCAAAACAGCACTTTTTAGCTGTATTTCAGCCCAAATTAGCGATTTTTGGCAATTTTTAGTAAAAAATTGCGATTTTTTTCGATTTTTGAGCGTTTTTTAGTGCCCACCCCCCTCCCCCCAAATTTTGGCTCAGTCCCCCCCGGCCTGCTCCAGACCCCACCCCCAACCCCCCCTCCCCCCATCGGCGGATGACCTGTTACATGTATGCTACTGGCACCATATAAGGTGCTGATACGATATATGGTACTGGTACTTAGGGTAGTGTCATCATATATGGTACCCCTACCTTCGACTTGGTAACTGTACCGGTACCATATATGATACCACTTCATTCGTGTTTCATACCAGGTGTTACCATCACCATATGGTACCGGCTCCCATGGTCATGATACCACCACAGGCCCCAAACGTGGTGGCACCATATACGGTGCCACTCACTACCCTAAGTACTGGTACCGTATATGGCGCCAGTACCATAAACAGCGTTAAGTGCCCGACTGTTTCAGAGTATTCAAAATTAGCAAGACCTCAGAGTTTAGACTATGAGAAATTCAGCAGCGAATCTCAGCTAATACCATACATGTAGTTGGGGGGTTGGGGGTTTAGCCCCCCAGACCCGATTTTCGGCAAAAAAAACCCCCCGAGCCGGATTTTGGGGGGGTTCCTGAACATACATGTAGTTGGGGGGAATGGGGGGTATTTCCCCCCAGGCCCGATTTTCGGAGAAAATTCCCCCCCCAGCCGGATTCTGGGGGGGATTTTTTGAAACCCTATTTTGGGTTTGTAAACCTGCAAACAGGGTTCCAGAAGCCCTGATTAGGGTTTCAGAAACCCAACTTGGGTTCCAGAGCCCTAGTTTGGGTTTCAAAAATCCTAAATAGGGTTCCGGAACCCTGTTTTGGGTTTCTGAAACCCTAAATAGGGTTCCGGAACCCTATTTTGGGTTCCTGAAACCCTAATTTGGGTTACTGAAACCCTAAATTGGGTTACTGAAACCCTAATTTGGGTTTCTGAAACCCTAAATAGGGTTCCGGAACCCTAATTTGGGTTACTGAAACCCTAATTTCGGTTACTGAAACCCTAAATAGGGTTCCGGAACCCTAATTTCGGTCACTGAAACCCTAAATAGGGTTCCGGAACCCTAATTTGGGCTACTGAAACCCTAAATAGGGTTCCAGACCCCTAATTTGGGTTTCTGGAGGGCCAAAATAGGGTTCTGTAACCCTAGTTTGGGTTACTGAAACCCTAATTTGGGTTTCATGAGGCCCAAAATAGGGTTCCAGAACCCTAATTTGGGTTTAAAAATGTCTAAAGAAGGTTCCAGAAATGCATATTAACTGCATTATGTCGAATAAAATGGTTTTTTTTGCACGTTTTAAAGCAAAATTTGCTTTTTTTGCACATTTTAAATAAAATATAAGGTTTTTTCCACGTTTTAAAGCAAAAATAGGGTTTTAAACGGTATTTTTGCACTTCAGACAGGATTTTTACCCCATTTTTAGTCCTCAAAACCCTGTTTTGAGCCCAAAAAAAGGTCGCTGAAACCCACTTTTGGACACCAAAAAAAGGTCGCTGAAACCCCCTTTGGGCATAGCCCTTGAAGAATGTTTATGATTTACAGAGTGTCTTGTGTTTTGTACATCGTGCGGCCCGTTACTTTGAGTGTGTCTGCTTTGTATTGTGTTTCTACTAGTGCACGACATAAATCTATTTTCATTGGTGCCGAGCTTCCTTTTCGTACATGACCGACCGACCTTTGGATACAGCTGCTGCCGCTCCCACTGTTTCTCGTCGACGCACCGAACTTCAACTCTTACAGTCTCACCAAGTTCGCCTCGATTCTATCTATCGCGACGCTCCTACTTCTATAACGATGTCATCACCTTCTCTCTCCCATGAAGACGACCCACCCCCACCTGCCATCGCTCCAGAACTTCTCCAACTCTTTCGCGAACAACAACAGCGCCATGATGAGGACCAACAACGACGTGAAGCATGCTTTCAACGTCTTATAGACCAACAAGCTGACCGTTATGAACGTCTTCTTACAACCCTTCGAGAACGTCCACCACCTGCTCAGCCACAGCTCACCGTTAACCTACCACGACCTACCGTTTATCGTTTTAATCAGTCGGCCAATGACATCACTTTTGCCCGGTGGTCTGAGGAAATCACGCAGTATGTTCACCAATCCGGTTTACAATGGTATAAAGTAGTCGAGGATGCACTCGATCTTCTAGCGCGCCAACAATTCCACTCTATTCCTCCTGATCAGATGGAAACATTGGAAACGGCTCTCAATGCCTTGGAACCTTTACTTCAACCGGAGGAGAGCCAAATACAACTGGCCCTTACTCTTCTACAACACAAGTATGACCCTGACCTTATCAAGACAACTCATTCTTTCAAAGCACAAGCTGCGCGTATCACCAATCTCGAAACTATCCTTGCTGCTGTATACCTCAACTTGCTGCCAACATGGCTCAAGAAACGTTTGGTGCTCCATTTATCGGATGCTGCTCACTCACACGATCTCAATTCCATTACTACAGAAGCTATCAAGTTGTATCACACTGAGAAGACCGTTAACAACTCCATTGGTCAACGCTCCAGCACTGCTACATCAACGGCGTCTACTCGACCTTCCTTGTGGTGCACTTACTGTCATCGAACCAATCATTCGCGCGCAAACCGGCTATGCTCTCAAGAATAGGGCCCGACCGGATACAAATTTCTACCGGATCCGGATCCGGATATGCCCATATCCGGCCGGATCCGGATCCGGATATGCCGGATATCATTGATCAACTTAAAAATTTTTACAATGCAATAAACCACATACAGGGTGTCTCAAAAAATGATCACATTTCTTTTTACTGCCATTTCCGCAAATTTTGACCAAATTGGTGCCAAAATTCGGGGAATTTTATGTGTTAAAGTTTGGTGCACTAGGCTTGACTAATTCTCGAGAAATTTGAAAAAAAGTGAAAGTTGGTAATTTCAATAGCGAAAGCCTGTCACCGAAAAAAAGTTATATTGCATTATCGCCTAAACTCTAACGATAGCGTTGGAGTTCATGCGTCAATTTTTTACACACGAATTACCCTGAATTTCTGCGTTTACACTCCAAATTTCATCCAATTCCGACAAAAACTAGGAAAGATACAGGAAAAGAAAATGTTTCCATTTTTCGCTGACCGGCTTTCACTATTGCAATTACAAAATTTCACTTTTTTGAAATTTCAAAATTTTCTCACCCTGCTTGGGCCACTGCCCAACCAGACCTCTTCAGACTACAATACAGTCATGTCTCGTTAATCCGGACCTCGTTAATCCGGATATTCGCCTTCCGGACAAGATTAGGCCAGGTCCCAATTTTTCCCCATGTTATATGTCTCGTTAATCCGGATCCGGATTCGTTAATCCGAACACGTTTTTCCAGGTCCCAACTTCGATTTTTACACGTTAAATGATTCGTTAATCCGGATTTCGTTAATCCGGACAAATTCTGGTGCCTGACTCTTTAATCCGGACGCAAGTTGGCGCCTCAAAATTTCAACTGCCGAAAAGTACTCCATGTCACTTTGGCAGAAATGACTGATTTTTCGCTAGCTAAACAAAAAATGTAAAAAAAGATCGAATTTGGCCATTCAATATTCAATGTCGGCTGAACAGTGGCTCGAAATTGATAACCAGGAAGCCACTGACGAGGCGAGCAAGTATCAGTTGAGGAGCTTGTCGCTCTTCATACGCAGGAAGGAGTCCTCTAATCTGTCAGACGAAGAGGATGAGGTAGAATTGCTGACTGGGAATCCACAAGCACCTCCCACTCGTCTAGAGGCTTTCAGTTCCCAGGCTTCAATCAGTCATTTCTGCCATGGAGTACTTTTCGGCAGATGAAGTGCTCAGCCTCCGTCGCTTGGAACAGCGATTACAAACTTAGCTGTAGTAAACAGACCTCGATCACAGACTTTATGTCACCGAAATAGAGAGTTACACAGGGTTCATACGGGTCAGGGAAGTCAGGGAGGTCAGGGAAAAGTCAGGGAATTTAAAAATGGTCAGGGATGTCAGGGAAAAGTCAGGGAATTTCAGATCTGGTCAGGGAAAATTATAGGGATTTTTTAAAATTTTCTCACCCTGGTTGGGTTTTTGAAAGCTATTTCTTCAAAATTTTCTCGCCCTGGATGGGCAGCTGCCCAACCAGGCCTCGTCAAACTCTGAAACTGTTAATTCTTGTTAACTTCACGCTTGGAATACCTGTTGAAATACGATTAGTTTTTAATACCAAATTCACCCTTTGCTTTTAGAAAATTATTGGATATGCTACCGTTTATGTAAATATCTGCCGATGCAAAAGAAATCACAAAATTAGGTGCTTGAAAACATTTACTGTTTTATGAGTTTGCTTGTAGAAAGTCAGGGAATTTTAGCACTCAGGTCAGGGAAAGTCAGGGAAAAGTCAGGGAATTTGGAAAACCCTGATCCGTATGAACCCTGTTACACTTGTTTAGAGCCTTTTTGTAGTGCAAAATTCGATAAAACGTTACGTTTATATTCTAACAGTAAAGAGACCATTGCGGTACTGCTTTTAAGCTAAAAAACAACGTTTTTAAATTTTGTTTCGTTAATCCGGAAATTCGTTAATCCGGACAAAATCTGCTGGTCCCAACTTGTCCGGATTAACGAGACATGACTGTACCTCCTAATTTCTGTTAATACTATACTGAGAATGCTTTCAAAAGCGTTTTTCAAGCTAATTTTGTTCAAATTTTCTCGCTCTGATTGGGCCGTGGCTCAACCAGAGATCTAAGAATTTAATACTTCCTTTTGCAAAATCCTGAGCAAGCCTAAAAGTAAGGGGAAGACAAATAGGGACATATTTATTGTACAGGTAAAAAGGGTTTATGAGAAGCCTTACTCTAAGTGGCAAAGATAAACCACCGGTGATGTACAATGTATGTGCAAATCGACTCCGCACTCTGGTGATATTTTGAGAGTGGGTTTTTAGCATATTGTGCAGTTAAATAGCGAAAAATATCCTAAAATGACTGGAACTAATCTAATTTTATGTTCAAATACGTAAAAAATCACGTTTTCTCATCTGTGACTGATATCCGGCATATCCGGCAGGTAACAGACATGGGCAAAGGGGGGGGGGCTGAGGGGGGGTTGGCCCCCCTCAGCCTCTGACCTACCCCCCCTCAGCCGGCCGCTACCCCCCCTCAGGAATTTTTTGGAAGAAGTTTGTATAGAAAATTATGATAAAAATATACCTGGATTAGGTGTAAATGAGCTCAGAATAGCTTATTTTAGCTTATTTCAATGAAAAACAAGCCAAAAAACCTTGATTTTAGCAAAAAATCGGACTTTTTGGCTTACCACCCCCTCAGCCCCCCCTCAGGAGCCCCTACCCCCCCTCAGCCCCCCTCAGGAATTGAAAATTCTACCCCCCGTCAGCCGAAATGCTAGCCCATGTCTGGCAGGTAATATCCGGATCCGGTACCGGATCCGGATATGGCCATATCCGGCCAGATCCGCTTCCGGATCCGGATATCCAGTCGGGCCCTACTCAAGAACGCCTCTACTCAACGTCCTCCACAGTCTCGATCACCCGCTCAAGCTGCGTCACGAAACAATATTTCTAACTCAAAGCCAAAGACACAACCTACTTGTTACAAGTGTGGCAGAGTTGGGCACTTAGCTAATCAATGCAATTCGAACGCGCCGCCACGACGTCCTCAAAATCCCCAATCGTCTATGGTGTCCATTAATCGTCGTCTTCGCTCTCCTTCTGATTCACTTCCTGCTCACTACATTCCTGTATACTTTGGTGGTGACTCCAACTCTTTCATGGCTCTTCTCGATATGGGCGCCGATGTGGATATGATCAGTGGTTCTGTCGCTCGACAAACTAAAGCTTCTTGGTTGCGCTACATACCTCAAAATTATACTGTGAGGTCGACATTTGGAGACGCTTATTTGTGTGACACAGTGCAGCTGCCAGTCTCTTCTGATCGTCACCACTGCACCCGCATGTCGTTTGTGGTGAACCCGGAAGACAAAGCACCTGACCAAGTTATTCTTTCCCGTGCTAGTGCTGCGCGTCTTGGTTTCCATATCGCCATTCTAAGAGATGATGGGCCAGCCGATGTGGATTTGGTTGATGTTCAGCAGGTTTCAGTTCCTTCTAGAGCGCTCTGTGAGGCACACGTGGATGATCCCAGTGATGTGACCTCTTCTCTTCCCACCTGTGCCACTGTTTTTGTGGGTACCCATCAGGACATCCAATGTGGTTCCGTTGTTGCTCGTTTGAAAGTTCCTTTGGTAAAGGATGGTCCTGTCTTCCTGGATGTGAATCCTAGTGGAAAAGTTTTTGGTTTATGTGCAGGTGTACAAGATGTTAAAGATGGTATGTTGGAAGTTCCTTTGCATCGACACTCTCGACACTCCTCCTCTGAACACAACCTTCATTCATTACCTGATGTCGGAATTCCTGTTGCTACTGTGGAAGAAGTGGATATTTTGCCGTCTGAAGAATCGGCTTTTCTTGATCAAGTTTGTTCATCTGCAGATGACTCTGGTGTTGAAATGGTTCGAGAGGACAGGCAAGCGTTGCTTGAAGATTTGGGAAAACTTTCTTTTGGTGATCATCTGTCTCAGGAGCAAAGTGCACAATTATGACAGTTGATTCATCGATATTTACCTGTTTTTGCTTCACATCATCGCTTTGCTTCGGGTCGTGCGGTTGGTGTAGAACATTCGATTGAAGTCAAGGGATTGCCTATTAAACAGAAACGTCGACGCCTTTCACCAGATCAGCAAGAAGTAGAAGATAAGGAAGTGGATCAAATGTTGAAGGAAGGAATCATTCGACCCTCTCGATCCCCTTGGGCGAGTCCTACTGTTTTAGTGCGAAAGAAAGATGGTACGATACGCTTTTGCATCGATTTTCGGAAGTTGAACGCCATCACTGTCAAGGACGCATATCCAACACCAAATATCGATGATCTGTTGTGTCTAGCTGGCCGCGCAAAATATACTACGCTGTTGGATGCCATCTCGGGTTATTGGCAGATTCCCATGGCTGCAGAGTCGATCCCGAAGACAGCATTTACAACTCGGAAGGGTCTCTATGAATTTGTGGTCATGCCGTTTGGCGCGACAAATGCGATGGCCACATTTCAACGGTACACCTCTTCTATTCTGGAAGGTCTGGATTTCGCAGAAGTGTATGTCGATGACATCCTAGTGGCTAGTTCTACCTTTGAGGACCACCTCGGGCACTTGGAGGCTGTGTTTCAACGTTTGCTGCATTTCCATCTGCGTCTCAAGCTGCCTAAATGTCATTTTGCACAATGTAAAATCACTTATCTTGGTTTCGATCTGCAGGATGGTCGCTTACTTCCCACCGCTAAACGTGTGTCAGCTATCCAAGAGTTCCCGATTCCTTGTGACTTGCGCTCCTTACAAAGTTTCATTGGTGTTGTTAACTATTGTAGATGGTTCATTCCACACTTGGCCACCATAGCTGAACCATTATACCGTCTCACTCGCAAGAATGTTCCGTTTGAGTGGTCTACTGATGTTAACACAGCATTTCAAGCGATAAAGGATTGTATTGCTCAGTGTGTTGCACTTCACTTCCCACTGACGAATAAGGATATCGACAAAGTCCAGTTTCTTTTGCAGACGGATGCCTCTTCTGTTGGAGTCGGCGCTGCTCTTTACCAAATTCTTCCAGATAACCAACACGTTCCTTTGGCCTTCATATCCCGTACACTCAAAGGTCGCGAGCGTCGGTTGCCTACCATCTACCGAGAATTTCAAGCTGTGGTGTGGTCACTCAAAGAGTTGGACTGCATCCTAAAGACATCTACTGCTCCAATTATTATTCAAACCGATCATAAACCACTTTTAGCTGCTCAGAAGTTGTGGAAGGATTCGCCTCCCAATAACGAAACTGCTCTGATGATGGAACAACTAATCACTTTTGAAACTCATTGTGGCTTGTTATGGAAACATATTCAGGGATCAGCCAATGTCATTCCTGACGCATTGTCTCGCATTCGGGTACTTCATTCTCTGCCTGTTCCGTCAATTTCTTCCAGTGACATCAAGATGGCCAGTCTGGAAGAAGCTGATCAACTGTCTGCATTGGGTTTGACCAACGTTGATGGTTTATGGTATTTCGAAGATGCTGAGCCTCATCGCCTGCGTTTGTATGTTCCCCAGAAATTAGTCAATGCCTTGTTGGATGAAGAACATTCGGGGACAGCAGCTGGACATTTTGGAAAACAGAAGACATTCGACACCTTGCGACTTAAATACTGGTGGCCGTCTATGCGCCAAGATATAGATCATCATGTTAGCCAATGTGGAGTTTGTCAGCGATTCAACCCGGCTTGGACATCAACATCTTCTCCTGCATTTGTCCAGGTCAATAATCCGTTCGACTGCTGCGCTATTGATATCGTCCAATACCCCAAAAGCGCCTCTGGTCATGCCTATGTTTTGGTTATGGTTGACTACTTCAGCAAGTATTTATTTGCCTCAAGACTTAAGCAGCTCTCGTCTGCCAAAATCACGCAGAAACTTGAAGAGTTCTTTCACGCTGGTGTACCCAAGAAGTTAGTCACAGATAACGCAACATATTTTGTCTCCTCTGTATTCAAACAGTTCTGCAAACGGAAAGGTATCGAATTGGTCCATTCTTCTCCTTATCATCCAACTGGAAATAGTATGGTTGAACGAGTCATCCGTACCCTTACTACGATCCTTAGCAAGAAAGTTGAAGAAAACCCACTGCTGTGGACAGGCCATTTACAAGAATCGGTTCAAGCATATCAATCATCTGTTCATTCATCTACTGGTCTACCTCCCAAGGAACTCATCTTTCAGTCCGACCAGGATATTCTCACTGCCGTTCGTGAACGATTACTTTCTCATCAGCTTTGGCGTCGGAACAGGAACCCCAAGAGGATTGACCCATCCAAATTTCAGGTTAACGACAGGGTTTTCATCAAGAATCATATGCGGCTTCAGCGCAGGGGTGACAAATTGAATCCCCTTTGGAAAGGTCCCTGCGTTGTCCTCGATGTTACCCCATTCTCTTTAAAGATTGAGGATCCAGATGGTCGGGTTGAAAAGATCTCGCTGGATCATGTGAGGAAGCCTTCTTCAGCTAGTTTCGCTATGGTCAGTTCTGGGGGAAAGTAATGAAGAATGTTTATGATTTACAGAGTGTCTTGTGTTTTGTACATCGTGCGGCCCGTTACTTTGAGTGTGTCTGCTTTGTATTGTGTTTCTACTAGTGCACGACATAAATCTATTTTCACCCTGAAACCCTATTTTGGATCAGAAAAATTCCCCCCAGCCGAAAACCCAGCTACATGTATGTTCCTGAAACCCTATTTTGGGTCAAAAACTGGTAAATTTCAGGGTATCAATACTTATAAACCGTAACTTAGGATTTCAAAAGCCCTAAATAGGGTTCCAGAACCCAAATTTGTGTTTCTGAAACTCTAATTAGGGTTTCTGAAGCCCTAAATAGGGTTCCGGAACCCTAATCTGGGTCTCTGAGAGCCTAAACAGGGTTTCTTGAGCCCAAAATAGGGTTCTGTAACCCTAATTTGGGTCCCTGAAACCCTAAATAGGGTTCCGGAACCCTAATTAGGGTTTCTGAAGCGCTAAATAGGGTTCCAGAACCCTAATTTGGGTCTCTGAAACTCTAACTAGGGTTTCTGAAGCCCAAAATAGGGTTCCGGAACCCTAATTTGCGACTCTGAAACTCTAATTAGGGTCTCTGAAGCCCTAAATAGGGTTCCAGAACCCTAATTTGGGACTCTGAAACTCTAACTGAGGTTTCTGAAGCCCTAAATAGGGTTCCGGAGCCCTAATTTCCGTTTCTGGCGGCCCAAAATAGGGTTCCGGAACCCTAATTTGGGTTTCAGAGACCCAAAACAGGGTTTTGGAATCATAATTAGGGTTTCAAAAGCTGTAAATAGGGTTTCAGAGGCCCTTAATACGGTTCCAGAACTCTAATTTAGGAATCACAAACCCTAAACGGGGTTTCAGAGCCCTAATTTGGCTTTCAAAATTTCTAAATAGGGTTCCAGAAATGCACTTTAGCTGTATTATGTCGAATAAAATAGAGCTTTTTTGGCGCGTTTCAAAGCAAAATACAGTTTTTTGCATGTTTTAAAAAAAATAGGATTTTCTGCACGTTTTAAAACAATAAATAGGGTTTTAAAAGGCATTTTTGCACTTCTGACAGGATTTTTACCGGATTTTTAGTACTCAAAACCCTGTTTTGAGCCCAAAAAAAAGGTCGCTGAAACCCACTTTTCGACACCAAAAAAAGGTCGCTGAAACCCCTTTGGAAATAGTGCTGAACATACATGTAACAGCTCCGGGCCGACCTGGGGGGAGGGGGGTAGGGGGGTTTTTCCTCAGATGGGGGGTCGAGGGGGGTTTCGTCCAGAGGTGGGGTCCAAAATTTCAAAAAGCTCCAGAACGCCTGGAAATGCGTTTTTAACACGTTTTTTTCAGTAAGGACGCTAAAAATCGCTATTTTAAGCTGCCAAATAGCTTTTTAGAGCTAAAAACAAGCAAAAAATGACAACAAAGGCTTCCAAAAACTCCGATTTCTCTTAAATATCAGCAGTGGAAACGCCAAATTCGGTTTCCAAAGGCTTTTCAAGTGAATTTTAGGCTAAAAATTAGTGATTTCTGACCCAGTTTGTTAATACTGGAGCCACCATTAGTACTTGTATTTTTTGGTCGGGGGCGGGGGGGTGTCCCTTAACCTGTCTCGGGGGGGGGGGGGTGAGGGGGGTTTGGCCTTTCCAGCTGGGGGGAGTAACCCCCCAAACCCCCCAAGTACATGTATGGTGCTGAAACCCTATTTGGGATCTGGAAACCCCCCCCAGCCGAAAACCCAGCTACATGTATGGCTAATACATACGAGCTTTATGTAAATGGCTTAGGAAAAATATATTTTATATAGATTTTGAAAAACCATGGGAAACTTATCAATAGTTTTAAGTTATATTGCAGTATTATTATGCTGTCGTTGGCTTGGAATGTGCCACATCTTATCACTGCCTTTTCCACAAAAATTTAGCAAATTATGCAGTCGCTTAAGCCAGTGCTCCCTGGAGAGACCATTGTACTACTCAGACATAACCAAGTGCAGCAAGAGAAAAAATCATTTTTCAAATTACTGCAAGTACCCGGTATTTGAACAGTTGCACTTTAACACCAGCAAAGGTACGAAGAAAGTGCACGACATGATTGATTACAGAGAATGCTCGAAATTACTGTTAGAAAGAAACACAGTCAGGGAATCATTCTTTCTCCAACTCCCCCGCCGGTACCTCGGTATCTTCCTCATTGTAGATGTTCTCTGCCTAAAGAACAGAGATTAAAAACGGACAAAATTGAACATAACTGTCTTACCATCTGCCAGATTTGTAGTATGTTGTCTTCGGAAACTGAACAAATAACCCATGGCTCATTGGGATTCCAGCTGAAGTCGGAGATCTTGGCTGTGTGGCCACCATGAATGAACTAAATCACTTCTAGCTTCCTTTAGAATCGATTCAATTCAGCTCACCAGCAGTTCAGGCGGTCCATCTTCGGCGTCTTCGGGTGTTTGTTCTTCACCGATTTTGCTAACAAACAAAATGGACCTTATTAGGTAGTATTACTATGCAGTTATAGGACAGAAAATTTCTCTCCTCAACCTTTTTACCTTCAATCGAACGCTTTGTTCCCGATCAGATCTTTATAGATTCCGCTCAAATTTTCAGCATTTGTTAATGCAACGCTTTAGGCAACTTCGGTGAAAGTTTACCGCCAAAATTCGAACTTCATTTTTGTGATCAATAACTTAGAGGTCAAATTTTTCGATTAATCCTTGAACAGTAGCTTTGAAACTTACAGGAAACTTACAGAACTTAATTAAGGACAACTTACAAAACTGTACGCCACTGTAACTCATACGATATTGGAATTGGGATTTTAGACATCATGTCAAATTAAGAGTTTTCTTCGTAAAACTAGGAAAATATCGATTTTGAGAGGGTAGATTTGTGAAAAACGCTGTGAGAAAGCTTTTTATACACTGAACAGAGTTCGAATAACAATGCTTGCTCATATTGAATTTGTGGTAACGTTTTTGTCAAATAGGCACTGATTCAGTGCACTGATTATATCGTCGCCACTATGGTAAAACGAGCCAAGTAACATAATGAAAAAAATTGAGTTAAGTGCGAAAAACTATAGCTAAAGCACCTAAAAAGGTTTTGGCGAAGGAACGAAGTCGAAATTGGCTCTGTGTCAGGAGATACAGCCATGTAATCAGAGGCATGTACACGGACATCACCAGGTGATCCTGGTAAGATGAGCCAAGTGCTTTGTGCTTTTCCTGTTAGCTGACTTGATTTAACACAAGTGACACATGCAGAATGTTTTGCACACCAATTATGTACTTGTATTTTAGGTAAAAAATATTTAAACTGATATTGAAGCTAATTCACGAAAATGTAACAAATATTTAAAAGGCGATTTTCTTGATTTCCACTTTCTGTTACTTGGCTCGTTTTACCATAGTGGCGATGGCGACGATATATAGGTGTCAAATTTCATAAGTACAGGATTTTCGCTTTTGTTTGTGAAATTTCCGAATTTCAGTGCCGTTTTTAAATTTCAATTTAACGCCATTTAAATGCTTTAAAGCTTAAAAGTCAGGGGTGACCAGTCGGTATGCAATGCACTTTCTAATTCAATTAGCAAAATGTACATAGTATAGAGTTTGTTTTCTGTTTTACCGTTCTGCCTAAATACCGTTTTACAGGTATCTGACTTTAAACTGAAGTAAAGATTAATTGATTGGCTGCAAACCATACAATACCAATCAATAATTTCTGTAAGTATCAAAAGTTACACTTCACCGATTACTCGACAAATCAGAGTTGGCATAAACCAACTTGATTTTTTAGTTTTCGGCCAAAGCTGCGCATATGCACTCTAACAGTCAGGCACTAAACGCCGTATATGGTACCGACACCATATAAGATGCCGGTACCATATATGGTGCCGATACCTTAGGTAGTGGTACCATTATAAATGGTACCGGCACCATATATGGTACCACTCCGTTCAGATTTCGTACCATATATGGTACCGTCACCCATGGCCATGGGTAGGGGTACCATATATGGTGTCGGTACCATAAACGGCGTTAAGTTCCTGACTGTCTAATGTCTTCTGAGCAAAATCATAAAGAATTGACTAAGAACAAATGGTTTGATCGAAAGAAGAGCAAAAATTCCATTTTGTGTCTTAAACAGTTAGAAAGAGCCAGTCAAGTGAGTGGTACCTTAAGTCCCAGACATGCAAACGTCTGTCGGTACCGCTGGAAGCGAGAATGGTTTCGTTGTGCGGCGACCATTGCACCTGGAAGATTTCGTCTTTGTGCGATTCGAACGAGTGCAGTTTGAGTTTGAGATTGCGCAGATCCCACAATGCCACTGTCTGTAGCAATTACTAAGAGTCAGTCTGAATGGCTGCTTTCAAGGGGACAAACAAACCAGCACCTTATCAGCCGAGCCGGTTGCCAGGATGAATTCGCTGTAGGGATTGAAAGAAAGACAGTTGACCTCTGCCGTGTGTGCGTCTACAGTGTGGGCCGGCTTGGTGTTGGAATTTGTTCGCGTGTCCCAACTGAACAAACCAGTATTAAAAAGGGTGCCACCCCACTAGGTCTAACAAAAAGTGCGCTCATTGGGGCAAAGAAGGCTTCGTTTATCCGAACAAAATTTGCATATTACCATACACGTATAAGGGGCTCTGCATCCCCTACATCCAGCCGACTTACGCCGGACATCCCAAGACGATTTTTCCGACAAATTTCTTTGTTCTTTGAAAAATTTTGGCGATTTATTTTTTAGAATTTCAGACGCTAAAATTGCTTTTTTTTGCTGTGTTAAGGCGATTTTTGTGGATTTTTAGCCGGAAAATTGCAATTTTTGAGCATTTTAGTACCCAACCCCTCACTAGAATTTGGGCTCAGACCCCCTGGCCGGCGCCAGACCCCAACCGCCAACCCCAATACCCATACATGTAACAGCTCCGGGCCGACCCGGGGGGAGGGGGGTAGGGGGGGGTTTTTTCCTCAGGTGGGGGGTCGAGGGGGGGGTTTCGCCCAGGTGGGGGGTCCCAAATTTCAAAAAGCTCCGAAACGCCTAGAAATGCGTTTTTAGCACGTTTTTTTCAGTAAGGACGCTAAAAATCGCTATTTTAAGCTGCCAAATAGCGTTTTAAAGCTAAAAACAAGCAAAAAATGACAAAAAGAGCTTCCAAAAACACCGATTTTTCTTAAATATCAGCAGTGGAAACGCCAAATTCGGCTTCCAAAGGCTTTTCAAGTGAATTTTAGGCTAAAAATTAGTGATTTCTGACCCAGTTTGCTAATACTGGAGCCACTACTAGTACTTGTATTTTTTGGTCGGGGGAGGGGTCCCTTAATCTGTCTCGGGGGGGGGGGTGGGGGGGGGGGGTGGGGGGGGTATGGCCTTTCCAGGGGGGGGGGGGTAACCCCCCCAAACCCCCCCCTAGTACATGTATGCCAATACCCGTTTAGGCGGATGACCTCTTACAAGTACACCTATTACAACTTACATTAAATTCAAAAAAGCTCTACAAAATTATCGGAGAAAAGGTGTGGGCAAACTAGTAAGCAAACCAAATACAGTTTAGCACTTAACACCGTTTATGGTACCGGTACCTAGGCTAGTGACACCCCATGGTACCCCAGGGTTGGCAATGTGGTGGTACCATATAAGGTGCCGCAGACATGGGCTAGCATTTCGGCTGAGGGGGGTAGGAGCGCCTGATGGGGGGCTGAGGGGGTGGTAAGCCAAAAGGTCCGATTTTTGGCTAGAATCAAGGTTTTTTGGCTTATTTTTCATTAAAATAAGCTATTCCGAGCTCATTTACACCTATTCCAGGCATATTGTTATCATAATTTTCTATACAAAATTCTTCCAAAAAATTCCTGAGGTGGGTAAGTCAGAGCCTGAGGGGGGACAACCCCCTTTGCCCATGTCTGCGGGGCCGGTAGCATAAAGGCGTTAAGTGCGGGACTGAAATAGTAAATTACATCATCAATTTCTGGTCGTCGCCAACCGAGCCAAAGAGAGAATCGTGCAAGAGATGCCAGGCGACGTCTTCCACAACGGCTGTGTGTCCGGTGAAAACGGTCTTGGCGTCGAGAAAGTTCTTGTCGGGCTGAGCGTTGGTCACGTCCCACAGACAGACCGTGTGGTCATCCGAGGCCGACAGTAAGTAACCGGACATGTTTGGGTTCCACGACAGACCGTAACCTTCCTTCTGGTGACCGCGCAACCGGATCTGCGGTCGGCAGATACCGTCCGGGTCTGAAAGATCTACTTTCTTACCGTTGCCTCTATACATGTATTACAATACAATACAATACAATCCCTAACTGTATAAGGGGCCTTTGAGCGCGCAAAAATTTCGGGTAAAAATTTAAATTTTCAGGGGTAGCCAAATTGTTAGGGAATTAGAGGAAGGGTCAGAAAATTATTTCGAGCGATTATTAGGGGGAGAGGATCCGAAAATGGGAAAAAAACATCATTATGTAATTGTTGCACGTATTTAGATTTTAACGTTGCTCCAGTAAAAAAATCGGCTGGCTGCGCTCTCTAGCCTCTAGTACATAGACTCACTGGGTTTAGAGGGATGTTTGGTATAATCGAAGAGGAAAACTTCGGAGCTGGGCGACTTGGTGGCGATGAGGTTGGGGTTCTGCGGCATGAATCTTGCGCGGTTCACTTCTCCCTCGTGGTTTATCTTCATCTCCACTTCGATCTTGCCAGAAATGCTGCCGAAGCCGCCGAATTCTACAATCATTAGTATTGTAAGTAAAGGCGCCTTTATACTTCTTTTCTACCACCCCGTTGGCATTGCTCGTCATACATGTAACAAGGGGCGCGGGGAATCTGCCCAACAACACCCCACATAGACCAGACCCCCTGCCGAGACGATTTTTCGGACCCCCTACGATTTTCGGCAAGTAATTTTTGAGCAATTTTTTAGAACTTCAGACACTAAAATCGCCTGTAAACAGCACTTTTTTAGCTGTATTTCAGCTCAAATTGCCATTTTTAGTGCCTAACCCTCTCAGGGTTCGTGCGGCTGAGGGTTCCTGCGGCTTTTGTATAGCAAAATTCCCTGACTTTTCCATGACCAAAGTAAAAATTCCCTGACCAACCAGGGTGAGGAAACTGCAACCAATCTGAGCAAATTTTAAAAAATTGGCTTGTAAAACGCATTTAAACGGTACTCAGAGGGTAATTTTCCAGTTTAAGTAGTAGTATATAAAGTAGTTCAAAAGGGTGTTCTGTATAGTTCTGACAGGACCATTTGACGGCGAGATGTTTCTGCTGATATCAAATTTTTCCCTGACCAGACACCAAATTCCCTGACTTTTCCCTGATTCCATGACTTTTTTAAATTCCCAGACTTTTCCATACTCCCTGACTTTCCAGGTCCCGCACGAACCCTGATACATGTAACCGGTCGTCCACCGAAGGGCGAGAGGGTTGGGGTCTGGCGCCGGCCGGGGCTCTGAGCCTAAATTCTATTCAGGGGGTTAGGCACTAAAAAACGCTCAAAAATCGCGATTTTTCAGCTAAAAATCGCTAATTTGGCTCAAATACAACTAAACAGCGCTGTTGTACAGGCGATTTCGGCAATTTTAGTGCATGAAATTCTAAAAAATTTTCTCAAAAAAATACTTGCCCCAAAAATCGGAGGAGGTGGTCGGAAAAATCGTCCCGTTGGGGGTGGGGTCCGCCGACCGGGGGATCTGGCCTAAGATCTTCTGTTGCAGGCATGGTCGGCAGACTGGCTGGCAAAGTAGCACTGGATTGTCAGTAGGGAACGACCGGAATTCCGATTCCGATCGAATGCAGTAGTTGCGATTCCGAAGTTAGAGGCCTCGGAACTTTTGTTAACGTTGGGAAGATTTGTTCTTAGGAAACCTAAACCATTTCTTGGGTACTGTTGCGTGTCCTTGTGCTGTGCAATCGTTGCCAAGTTCAGTTCAGCTCATGCGAACGGAAAATTTTGAACAACCATTGCGAGCCAACAAGCTGACATTTTTACTTGCCATTCAGATCCACTTCCGCCTGTCCCCTAGTTGCCAGCGGATGGTTGGTGGCCATTTTGAAACTGCCACCGCCACCCTAATGGCAAAAGAAAAAGTGTTTACCGCCTTTCTCGGCGTCGTATCGGCTGGCGTCGAAATGGGCATCGTCGCTGGGCAGCTGAACTTTGGCAATGACCAGATGGTTCTGCTCGTCCGAGGTGTGTGTGCCAAGAATCAAACGATGCGTCGTGTAGTCTTTGCCCTCGTGTCTGTAGATAATCGCTACATACTGTACGCACCCTACATGCAACCAAGAATGCATAAAAGAGTAGCAAGAATGTGCCACTCAGCGGCCGGCCGAGTGTCGATGCGCTGTACCAAAATTTCAGGACAGGTTGCGAATTTCGCGACCCCTCCAGTAATTGCGCATGCGCTTTATTGCAGCGCAACCTGATTTCTGAGCAAGAATGACGTCAACAAAAAGTTTAGTGATTTTCTACAACGGCAATTCATTGCATAGTTGGTGTAAGATCTTCAATCATCACAATAACTAAAAACAGTGTCCAATTGCAAGGCAAGATTGCAAGATATCTGTGAAATGCATCAGGCTTTTTGCATTTGTGAATTTTTCCATTTTGAACGTAGCACATGAGCTTGGCCATGTACACATGCCACCTGCTTGCATATTCCAGCTTTTTTACCTTTCTTTCCCTTTATCATCTTGCCGTAGACTTGAGAAATCAACGGCGGCAGCTATATTCCCAAAGACAGATTGAATAACCCGCTAAAAAATCAGGTTGCGCTGCAATAAAGCGCATGCGCAATTACTGGAGGGGTCGCGAAATTCGCAACCTGTCCTGAAATTTTGGTACAGCGCATCGGCACTCGGCCGGCCGCTGAGTGGCACATTCTTGCTACTCTTTTATGCATTCTTGATGTAACAGAGGGGGGCAGGCCTGACACACGCCCCATGCCCCGATTTTTCTGGCCCGCAAATTCATCAGCAGCACAGTTCAGACACCAAAATTGCTAAAAATCGATTAGCCGAACATCAGTTTTCAGCTGAATTTGAGGCCAAATTAGCTATTAGTAGACTATTCCTTCGCCTACAACTTACAGCCCCATACATGTACTAGGGGGCGTTTGGGGGTTACCCCTGCTGGAAAGGCCAGACCCCCTCAAGTACAAAGAGTACAACTACTAAAGGAGTCAGTTTTTGCTTGTCTAAAGCTCTAAAACGCTATTCGGCAGCTTAAAATAGCGATTTTTAGCGTCCTTACTGAAAATCTGACGAAACCCCCTACCCAATCCGCAGGTGGCCACGGAGCTGTTACTCACATGTATGCTCAGCCCCTCCACTTTCGACGGATGACCTGTTACATGTATGCCCACGGCTTGTTTCGGTTTCCTCCCCTCCCCTTTAAAGCATTAGCGTAATCTGGCCAGCATTAATATTTTTTTCTATAGCCACTGAAATCAACAAATTTCACATATTGGTCAATTTCCCAGAATTGGGTCAAGCCTGATGCTTCAAATTTAAACACACAAAATCCCCCCCCCCTATTTTAGCAGCTGTGCTTCAAATTTAACTTCGGCCAATTTGGTGAAAAGGCAGCAAAAAGTAATGCTGTCATTTTTAACCATTATTAGAAATGTGGATCAACCATGTAAAACACCCAAACATGGCACACCCTACCTGCGTGGGTTGTGGGTGCAGGCGCCTAGCAATCCAACTACATGGCCGGAAATTTTATCGAATTTTAGGTAAATCGAATCGAAGACCTCTTTTGTAAATCAGTCCAGGTTTCTTCCTCGTTTTTTGCGGCCCGTGTATGCCGACAATACCAACAACAACACTGGTCCCAAACCATTTACAGTATTGGTTCGATGACCGACAAATAGAAAAAAGTCCTTACTTGGTAACGTCGGGCAGCCATTGCACTGTTAAGCTGGGCCATTCTAAAGCGTGCGTCATAACCTAAATCACAACAGCAATTAGTAGTAGAAAGAACTGTAATTTATACCAAATAAGCCTGCGCATTGCTGTCAGATAATAATAAATGAAGAACAATTTCAGATTGAAGCTTAGTAGTAGCTTTTTTTCTATTTTATCTCATCTCAAAATCTAACCTTCTTGGATTTTTTGCAAGTTAACTCATAACTTATTTAAATTTTTTAGAAATAACAGATTTTGTACAGCAAATTTTAGAAGTAAAGTGTTTTTAATTAAAAAATTAGGCTGCTCCGTCACAGACATGGGCTAGCATTTCGGTTGATGGGGGGTAGAATTTTCAGTTCCTGAGGGGGGGGGCTGAGGGTGGTAGAAGCGCCTGATGGGGGGCTGAGGGGGAAGTAGCCAAAAAGTCCGATTTCTCAGGGTTTTTTGGCTTATTTTTGATTAAAATAATTTAAAATTTGCTATTCTGAGCTCATTTACGCCTATTCCAGGCATATTTTTATCATACTTTTCTATACAAAATTCTTCCCAAAAATTCCTGATGGGGGTAGCGGCCGGCTGATGAGGGGTAGATCAGAGCCTGATGGGGGGCCAACACCCCTCAGCCCCCCCCCTTTGCCCATGTCTGCTCCGTCACACATGCAACGGGTCGGGAGGGGTGACAGACAGATATGGGCAAAGGGTTGAGCGGTTGCCCCGTCAGGCTCTGACCCATACATGTAACAGGGGGGTCTGCCCCGCCCCACACCCGACCTAGGCCAGACCCCCCGAGACGATTTGCCCGACCCCGCCTCCGATTTTTCTGGCAAGTAATTTTTTGAGCAAATTTTTGCAATTTCAGACACAAAAATTCTCAAAATCGCCCGCAAAACGGCACTTTTTAGCTGTATTTCAGCCCAAATTAGCGATTTTTGGCGATTTTTAGAAAAAAATGGCGATTTTTTCGATTTTTGAGCGGTTTTTAGTGCCCAACCCCCTCCCAAAATTTTTGCTCAGACCCCACCCCCAGGCCGGCGCCAGACCCCCCAACCCTCCCTCCCCCTTCGGCGGTTGACCTGTTACATGTATGCTCTGACCCTTGGGCCGCCGCTACCCCAGAAATTTCTAGGACGAATTTTGTATAGAAAATTTATGGCTAAATTAGGTGCAAACGAGGTCTGAATAGCTTATTTTCACGTATTTTAATGAAAAATAAGCCGAAAAACCTTGATTTGGTAAAAAAAATTACCTTTTTGTCTTACCATTAGGGATGCAACCGAATACAAAAATACCGAATACCGAATACCGAAGCGCATTTTCGGAACCGAATAATACCGAATTATACCGAATATTGATTATTCGCAGCGCGATTGCAAAAATATACTGTCTAACTACTATTTCTTGTTTTTTTTGCTAAACTTTTTATGCTGAAAATAGCTGTAGAGTGACGTATTGTTTGAATGCTATAGATTTATCCATGCCTATAACTAAAACAAGGTCGTTCTGCTGACGGTAAAGAACGAGTACAAAATTTGCGAACAAACAATTTCAAGAGGCGCGAGTTAGGCCACAAGTGCCCTGATTAATCATGTGAAGTCACAGCACAAAGACACTTCCGCGTATATATCCTCCTATTATCCGCCACATGGTGGAGATTTCATAAAAACACTTGCCCCTAAGCCTGAGCCTAACCCTGAAGCTAAGCCTAAGCCTAAAACCGAAGCTAAAAGTTAGGTTTGACAGCAGGTTGGGCGAATGGGCCTTCTCAATTATCTCGAATGTGGCGGATAACAGAAAGATATTTACGCGCGATTCACAAACGCATACAGAAAGTTGGAGGAAGGGAGCATTCATCAAGTACTACTGTAGCACCAGAGCTGGCAGCTTAGGCGGGACTATCCAACTTGCGCACAACCGATTTGCGCACACGGATCGCGGGCACACCAACTTGCGCACAACCGATTTGCGCACAACCGATTAGCGCACAACCGAATTGCGCACAACCGATTAGCGCACAACCGAATTGCGCACAACACAACCGATTTGCGCACAATTTTTTACTTAAAACACTTACTTTTTTGCAGCACAATATAGTCAAAGACACCAACAGTAATTTTACATAACAGTTACATTTATAACAGTGCGATTTATAATACATAAATTTTATAACTGATTGCGTTTTGGCTGTGCGAAGTAGTGCCCTATTCCTCTTAGAAACGCCATGCGCTCGATCAAACCCAATTGGTAACGCTCGGCGAGTCTGCTAATTTTGTCATCGATGCGTTCGATTTTGGATTGCGCCAAACCAGCGCTGCACTCGCGGCCATCTGATCTAGCTGCGTGTTTACCTGAAATTGTTTCAAAAGTCATTTAGAATTTAGTTAGCGATTTCCTTAAATCCACCTGCCTGCATGCACCTTACATTGTTTTGTTCTGAAAGGATGCGTTCCAGGAAAAAGTAAATGTCTGTATGCTTGCGTTTGTTGAACAACCTGGCCATCTTAGAGTTCCAGCTCTCGACATCATTGTTGGTGCGGCGGACCTCATTCACCACGATCCAAATGGCAGGCGGCACGGCATTGCAGAGAGAAAGAGAGAACAAATGTTAAACTGGACTACATGCATGCCAGTTTGGCTGACCGAACCAAATTTACATATAACGCTTACATAAGCATGCCTGTACCATTAAGCCTGCATTACCATAGCCTTACAACGTATGTACACTAGATTCAACACACAACAACACAACTATTACTTTGTGCGCAAATCGGTTGTTTTGTGCGCAATTCGGTTGTGCGCTAATCGGTTGTGCGCAAACTGGTTGTGCGCTAATCGGTTGTGCGCAAATCGGTTGCGCGCAAGTTGGTGTGCCCGCGATCCGTGTGCGCAAATCGGTTGTGCGCAAGTTGGTAGTTCCCGCTTAGGCATACAGCTTAGATTGGATGAATCGTTTGAAAAGATAGATGGGATTTTATACATAGTATTTGGTAGATAAAACAAACGCTTAGATTAAGAAGTGGACATCTGACAGCATAGTCTACTGGGAGCTGAAAAGTCAGAAATGTTGTTGTTTATTATTATGTAAGTTAAACCTTGACCTTGATGAAGCTCACTTTTTGTATGAATAGTCATTGTTTGCCAAAATTTTAGTATAGTAAATGAACAAAGAGATGTAAAACAGGAAATATCTTGGTGATTTCTGCACAAAATCAAGCAAAACAGTGCAATTTTAACGGTTTTGCAATATTCGGTATTATTCGGTATTATTCGGTTTGAAAAATACCGAATTCGAATACCGAATTCGAATAGTACTAGTAACCGAATTATTCGGTTCATACCGAATAATACCGAACTTCGGTTGCATCCCTACTTACCATCCCCTCAACCCCTATCAGCCGCCGTTACCCCCTCAGGATTTAAAAATTTACCAGCCCTCAGCCCAGACATGGGCTAAACTTTCGGCTGATGGGGGGGGGGTAGAATTTTCAATTCCTGAGGGGGTTGAGGGAATAGTAAGCCAAAACGTATTGGTTATTTTTCGTTAAAATAGGTTAAAATAAGCTATTCTGAGCTCATTTACACCTAATATGGGCATACTTTCATCATAACTTTCTATACAAAATTCTTCCAAAAAATCCCTGGGGGCTAGCGCCTGGCTGAGAGGCGGGGGGTAGGTCAGAGCCTGAGGGGGAGATCGATATAGCGACCTCTTTTCCAATACCGATATGGCGATGTTTCACATCGATATTATGGATATTTTTTGTGCGGAAAAGGAGGAAAAACAGATTTTCCTAGAAAACTCAGAAATCGATGGTTTAGTCAAAACATAATAGTGGCATATGATACGATATCTGTCAATTTCATCGATAACATCAATTTCTCGGCATTTTCAGATTTCAGACAGCAATGTCTGCAGCAACACTGAAGAGCTGCTCTCTCGATAGGTCGCAGAACTGTAATCACCACAAATGAAGATTTTGCCGAAAATCGGATTTTGTTCGTTGATTGAATGCCGAAAAATAAAA
Organism: Sabatieria punctata; assembly: GCA_030248155.1. NCBI lineage: Eukaryota > Metazoa > Nematoda > Chromadorea > Araeolaimida > Comesomatidae > Sabatieria > Sabatieria punctata. The sequence goes on from JASANB010005690.1 coordinate 127,911, forward strand.
GATTTTCTGCGATTTTCTGTGACCATACTAGGAGCAGGTAACCCAAAACCTCCTTAAATGTGCGTTGCTTGTTTTGGGAAGATTTCAATTGGACCATATAGCTAAATAAGAAGACAACTCACCAAATCATAGAGAAAGGGCGTATTTTTCTTCCAGATTTTGTACTCTTCATTTATGATTCTCTCCTCAAATCCTTCCTCCGTTGCAGACGCCATTTTACTTAGATTCCGCTTAATAGGTATATTCTAATAATTCAAGCTCCACCAAACAAAACGATCCAAACTCTTCGCTGGCTTATAAACCGCTTCCTATGAATTTTATTATCGTTATTATTTTTCGAATTGTCGGCTTGTTGTGCCGCCGAATAGTGACTCTACGAACAGAACATTTGCGAGACATTCAAAAAAAAATGAACTACAGACAAACTTTCCTTTCGTAAGTGCAACACGTAATCTAGAGATGTTCAGGAGCCTAAAAATCGCGGCTCGGATCGATTGGGAGCTCTATTAAGGTAAGCTCGTTTCAGCTCGTTTCTTTTCCATTTCCAAGCACCCTCGAGCTTTAACTTTGGTGGAAAGCTGTGAAAATGGCAAAGTAACACCATAAAATCAATACCTAAAGGCTTTTGCTCACTAATTAGGCCATACATGTAACAGGTCATCCGCCGATGGGGGAGGGGGGTTGGGGGTCTGGCGCCGACCGGGGGGGTCTGAGCCAAAATTTGGGGAGGGGGGTAGGGCACTAAAAAACGCTCAAAAATCGAAAAAATCGCTATTTTTGGGTTAAAAATCGCCAAAAATCGCTAATTTGGGCTGAAATGCAGCTAAAAAGTGCTGTTTTGCGGGCGATTTTGGCAATTTTTGTGTCTGAAATTGTAAAAAATGGCAAAACTTTGCTCAAAAATTTACTTGCCAGAAAAATCAGAGGGGAGGGTCGGCGAAATCGTCTCGGGGGGGGGGGGTCCCCCATCCGGGGGGTCTGGCCTAAGTCGGGTGGGGGCAGACCCCCCCCGTTACATGTATGAATTAGGCACTTTTTATGTTTGATAGCTTAAAATAATGTAGCAAACACAGAAATTAAACGGAAATTCGCCTCCAAAAGCAGAATACTTTTAGAAAATTGATTAACTTTTACATATGTTAAGGTTTGCAGTGCGTTCTGGGCTTGGCTCGGACCGTCAGTCAGCTTTCTAAAGCTTAATAAGCTCGCTCGATCTGGGCTCGCCAGCCGAGTCGAGTCAGGCTCCTGAACACCTCTACGCTATGCTATCCAGAATTTTGGCTGCAATGGAGTAACGAAGGTAGGTACGGTCCGAAACTGTTAGGAAAAAGGCGTGGAAACTAATTTCTAAAGTTGTTATCATGTAGAATACATCAAGTAGGAATATCTGGCTAGAAAGTTGATAGAACTCTATTATATATACTCAAGCATGTCGGTTTTGACATTTGTTTTTAAGTTTGCGGATCGATTTAAAACTGCTGAAACTCAGTCTAGCGGTTTAGACTGTTAGTTGTGTTGTTAACGAAGCATCAAGAGTTTGCCGACAAACCGAATAACTGAGAATCATAGGCTTACTATTCTTTACGTTTCGAAAATTATCTATGAGCTTAACTCTTTAGCATCGCCATACAATTTGCTGCTGAAACTGGACTTCCAGCTCTACAACAAACTCCTAGATTGACCTACACAGCTCTAAGCTGCGTTGCACTTAAGGAAGTCGCGTTGCACTTAATTAATTCGCGTTGCACTTAAGGAATTCGCGTTGCACTTTATTTTATTGAGGTGCTGCACTTTTGACTGCAACAAACACCACCAATCCGGGTAGAACAGATTTTATGACACAACTGATGCAACCCATTCCCAAATGATCTAATTAGACCTGTAGCACACTTGGTCGCTATGCCATTTAACCAGCTTGGCTTAGACCAGTCTGTAGTCTCTGTGCCTCAGATAGAAATATTTTATATTTCTACCATGCAATGAGTGTCTACCAGCAGTATTGGCACAGGCATCCCTGTCGGCGCAAAATGCTACCGGGTTTTTCCGTAAAAACGCCCATGGGCGTTTGTTTAGTTTTGGCATTTTACACATATTCTGTTCTAATCTGAATAAACGCCCAGGGGCGGCTATTTGGAAAGTACTGTACATGTGCGTTTATTTGGAATTGGCAACTGCTTTCTGGCTGAGCGCAGTCTGTCTGTGAGTTGATTTTTTGCACTGATTCTTCAACAACAACTGATAATATCGTCTTTCTATGCCGAAACTCATGCTTCTAGCCCCAATTTATGAGGTTTTTTTAACCCATTTTTCATCATAATTTTTATCTTTTCCTGGACAAAATATTTTATCTTAATAAACGCCCATGGAAAGGCTTTCCAAATAAACGCCCAGGGGGCCACTATTTGGGGGGGGGCGTTTATACGGAAAAACCCGGTATGTTAGTTAGTATCTGAGCGTCAAATTTCAGCAAAAATGAGCGAGATCACGATTTCAAGCCGAATCGATCTTCAATACTATGCGATGCATGGTGTTTTCAATGGTTTATTCTATTGTCTTGTTTTCGTAGCTGTTACGCAGACCCTTCAAACTGAGCAAGTGGGAGGAACTTTTGGGCCGCGCAGACGCGTGTTATGGTTTTGGGTTTTCTACCACTGCTATTTGTTGTATCGTGATACGGTTTACAGAGGGGTGATTCGCCTTTTAGCCTGATAAACATTCTTTTCTTACGTTCGTATACATACATTACTGTTGTTTGGTATTGGATTTCCCGAATGTTTATGTGTAAACACATTTACTGTCAAAAGTGTATGGTAATTTGTGTATACAGATTCGACAAAAACATGTGTATTTTTGTGTATGTGTATTGCACTTAAAACGCAAATTTTTCGAAGATTTTGATCTACAAATGCTAGAAAAATCAAATCTCTCAAAACCCGCTGCTTGAAAACAAGGGTAGGTTTGAAATTGAGTTACTTTAAGCCATTTTAAAGCTTTATTATAATATCTACTGTTTCTTATTCCAAACTTGATGCGCTTTTGCTGATCAAAAATACACATACGCAAAAATACACATTGTAAGCACTGTTTGTGTATGGTAATGTGTATCGGAATTTTCAATGTGTATGTGTATACACATTCAAAAAACAAGGTGTATTTTTGTGTATGGTAAATGTATGTGTATACACAAATAACAGTACATGTGTGGCATATTTTTTATAAATTTTTTTTGTGATTTTTTGTGCATTTTTAGTAGCTTACATCCTCCCCTCCTCCAGAAACTGTGACCCATAGCGCTTGATCTGTTGTTACATATATGGTTCTGTTATGTATGTAAAGTATAGTTGTTGATTTCTTGTAAAAAAGCAATAAATATCAAACCAATGCCCTAAAAATAAGTAAATCACAGATGCTGTACCAATTAGAAAGCACCCTTACCTCCAACCGGAGTATTTACAATAGGGCCCTTTTCAAACATCTGTAAAGATTTTTATTCTCTAACAGCCTGCGAAAGTTATTACAATCCACTTGTTAGCAGTAAAAATTGGCTTAGTAGGTTAGTGCTACTGTAATTTTAATAGTGAAATTTTATTTTAATTTAATATTAATATAATAGATCTAGCCGATTTTAATTTTAATTTAATATTAATATAATAGTCCCCTGTTAGTTTTAATTTAGATTTAATATTAATACTATTAAATAACAGTTTTAATAGTATTTTGATAGCATTTTAATAGTAGATTCTAAAATGAACTTAAAAAGTTTTGGACACACTTTAGCGAATTGGTGAAACAACATCTTTTGCTTGAAATTGCTAGTGTAAGTTGAAAATTTAATCAGAGATCCAACTTATAAGCATTTTTCTCTGTAAATTCATGACCATTCTTTTTAAAATGACTTTGTCTGAACATAGTTTTAAGCATACATGTAACAGAGGAGTCTGGGGGTCTGCCCCCACTCGAGTTGGGCCACACCCCCGGATGGGGACCCCTCATTCGAGATGACTTTTCCGACCCCCATTCCGATTTTGCTGGCAAGTAATTTTTTGAGCAAATTTTTTGAGATTTTCTGCAATTTCAGACACAAAAATTGCCAAACTCGCCTGCAAAACAGCACTTTTTAGCTGTATTTCAGCCCAAATTAGCGATTCTTGACGATTTTAGCCGAAAAATTGCGATTTTTGAGCGTTTTTTAGTGCCCAACCCCTCCATAAATTTGGGCTCAGACCCCCCGCTGGCGCCGCACCCACCAACCCCATCCCCCTTCCGCAGATGACCTGTTAAGATATTCGAAATTGCATTGGAACAGAACCTACTAGGCATTAAAATTTGAAAGAAAATATTGATGCATAGTTATAGAAACATTTTTGACAGGAAAAGACTGTTACATAGGATATTGAGTAGATTAAGATCCTTTTGTCAGTCATGCCTATTACTGAGAAAAGTTCCACAGTTTCCAAGATTCGAGATTCAGAGGGCTGTCAGACACCTTCAATTTTTATCATTTTCTGAGATAAAATTCTGATTTAAATTCTAGTATTGTAGGTAACTCCTTCATTGTCAAACAAGGTCAAACTATTAAAATGCTATTAAAATACTATTAAAAATATATTTTAATATTCAGCCCCTCTTTGTATTTTTAATTTAATTTACTATAATAGTAGACCCTCTATTTTAATATTAATATAGATTTAATACTATTAAAATGGCACTATTAATAATAGTTTTATTTTAATATTAATATATTAAAATAACAGTAGTTAGTGCGTTACGTTTTCGAAAAATTTTAGCCTATAAAACCCGCTATTTCCCGGCGTTTTGCGCCTTTTTGAAACCTCAGGCCCAGGAAACGGAAAGCCGGTTGCCTGGCTAACCTGTTTGTTACATACATACATGTAACAGGGGGGGGTCTGGGGGGGGTCTGCCCCCCCCCCGACTTCGGCCACCCCCCCCCCGGTTGGGACCCCCCCCCCCCCCCGAGACGATTTCACCGACCCCCCCCCCCCTCCGATTTTTCTGGCAAGTAAATTTTCGAGCAAATTTTTGCAATTTTTTACACTTTCTCATACAAAAATTTCCATAATCGACTGCAAAACAGCACATTTTAGCTGTATATCAGCCCAAATTAGCGATTTTTGGCGATTTGTAGGCAAAAAATAGCGATTTTTCTCGATTTTTGAGCGTTGTTTAGTGCCCACCCCCCTCCCCCAAAATTTTGGCTCAGACCCCCCCGGCCGGCGCCAGACCCCCCCAACCCCCTCCCCCCATCGGCGGATGACCTGTTACATGTATGGTTACATACATTCTATGTACGAAGATCATACATGTACGGGGGGGGGGGGGGGGGGTCTGCCCCCACCCGAAATAGGCCAGACCCCCCCGGATGGGGACCCCCCCCCCCCCGAGACGATTTCACCGACCCCCCCTCCGATTTTTCTGGCAAGTAAATTTTCGAGCAAATTTTTGCAATTTTTTACAATTTCACACACAAAAATTGCCAAAATCGCCTGCAAAACAGCACTTTTTAGCTGTATTTCAGCCCAAATTAGCGATTTTTGGCAATTTTAGCCAAAAAATTGCGATTTTTTCGATTTTTGAGCGTTTTTAGTGCCCACCCCCCCTTCCCCAAAATTTTGGCTCAGCCCCCCCCCGGCCGGCGCCAGACCCCCCCCCCCCAACCCCCCTCCCCCCATCGGCGGATGACCTGTTACATGTATGACGAAGATGCATTAGTGACCAAATTAACTGTCACCTTCTACTAATCCTCCAATCACCTTCTGCAAAGTTCACCATACTCTAGTTTGCGTCACTTAGAGAGCCGGTAAAGGTGAGAGAGCCAAAAATGGCAACCAACAATACCATCTCTACTGATTTTAACCATTACTCGTATGTTATCCAGGGTTTTCTAATTGGATTCTTCAACACACTCATCTTCTTGGCCATTCTACGGTTTAGCTAATTAAGGGAGAAGAAGGAATATCTAGTAGTTGGTGGACTAGCCGTTGCTGATGCCTCCTATGGTTTAGCTTTACATATTACTGGTGTGTATCGAATCATGATTAGGTTTACAGGAGAGCATAAGATGCTTTTAACCAGTTGGGAATGCATGAAAAAGCCGCATTGCTTTTCTATGTTTCTCTCCTTTCCTCTTTCCTCTCTAATGCTGGTGTGTATTTCAGTAGACAGATTATTCGCGGTTGCATTGCCCTTTCGCTATTTCACAGCTACAACCAACTATGCCACTAGATTGGTGGCTTCCTTTTATGGCTTCAGCTTTCTCAACACTATCGCTTTTTATGACTGTGTCCTACTGTATGTGTACCGGTTTGAAGGCAAATTTCCTGCCAACTGTAATACAGCCTTCGCGGTGGCGCGAACAAAAGCCAGTAGCTATTTTTGGTTTTTGAGAGCTTTTGCCGGCTCTCTCAGCGTTCTGATTTGCTTTTTCGTTCCGATAGCCTACCACTACAACAAGAAGAAGCTGAAGAAAGAGAAGGATCAGCTTAAAGTGAAGACGCAGAGAAGAATGATGAAGACCATGGCCATTTCGACCGCTTTCACTTTCCTTTTCTTTGTAATTCCCAATTTGGTCAGTAGCTTTTTGCAGGCTAAAGTTGAGCAAGAGGTCTGGCTTTGGCTGGGCCCGGCCTTAGTCGCTGTTTCCAGTGTAAATCCGATATTGAACTTCTTTTTGTACACGTTGCGGCACAAAGATATGTATACTGCAATACGACAACTTGTACTTTGTAAAAATGGAGCCATTGCTAACAGTAGTTATGCCTGATTTATTTTCTTGTTTGTTCATCGGTCGGTCGGTCGGTCGGTCGGTCGGTCGGTCGGTCGGTCGGTCGGTCGGTCGGTCGGTCGGTCGGTCGGTCGGTCGGTCGGTCGGTCGGTCGGTCTGTCTGTCTGTCGGTCGGTCTGTCTGTCTGTCTGTCTGTCTGTCTGTCTGTCTGTCTGTCTGTCTGTCTGTCTGTCTGTCTGTCTGTCTGTCTGTCTGTCTGTCTGTCTGTCTGTCTGTCTGTCTGTCTGTCTGTCTGTCTGTCTGTCTGTCTGTCTGTCTGTCTGTCTGTCTGTCTGTCTGTCTGTCTGTCTGTCTGTCTGTCTGTCTGTCTGTCTGTCTGTCTGTCTGTCTGTCTGTCTGTCTGTCTGTCTGTCTGTCTGTCTGTCTGTCTGTCTGTCTGTCTGTCTGTCTGTCTGTCTGTCTGTCTGTCTGTCTGTCTGTCTGTCTGTCTGTCTGTTGTAGTTTTGTTTGAAAAATCGTGTTGTGATTTAGTGCAGTTTAAACGTATTTCTTTCGACCAGAGTCAAAGAAGAACCATTTTAAAAAAAGAGCGTAAAGAATCGAGTAAAAAAATAAAATCGTACGTGTAGGTTAAAAACAGCCGCTATTGCACCGCCACGCACTTCACTCCGATGCAGCTTCCTTCAGCCAAATATGCTCGGCGCAATGAAACCAATTATTCTTAGAACAGTTCTGTCCAGTGTTGCCAGGTGCTAGCCAGTCCAGTATACTACCACCAGCTCAAAATTATACTACTTAATACTACAATTTTCGAAAATATACTACATTTACATACTACGCTGTAAAACTGTCAGATCAAAGGTTTAAAGCATAGAAAACTGTTAGGTAATGCAGACAGAAATGGCAGAAGCGTTTTAATTTCGACTCAGAGTTTTACAGAAGCTAAAGTTTCAATGACTTTTTAAACCATCGAAAATTTACGCATTTTGCCAGTTTGTTGTTGGCCTTACCGACCCCAATCCGGCCAAGTTCCCTCACTACGCCGTCCACCCCCTATGCCCTCCGGCGGAAAATTTTGCCGATTTTAATGGAAAATCCGCGATTTAACAGCGATTTTTGGCCTTTTTTGGGAAATCGGCCTCCCCCGAGACAATTTCAGGGTCCTCCCTCCAGATTTTTCCGGCCCATGGTTTGTATTTAGGTAAAATTCGTTCCGGTCCCTAAAGCCTAAGAATTCTAGATCTACATTAAGCGGGAAACCAAACCAAGCCTCAGTGTAAGCCTAGCGCTATTTTTTATGGATGGGATCCAACTTTCCTTTTTCTATAAGACTATGACATCAAACTGCATTGTTCTTTTGCTTAACCATTGAAGTCATATTTGTTGAAAATCAATGAAAACAGTTAAAGTTTGAAAGTTTATCTTAACACAACAGTTAGATTATTTGGCCAAAAACGAATACAATCATCGATTTAGTATAATTTTTCTCTTAGAGAATAAATATTTATGTCAATTTGATGTGAAAGAAGGAGAAACCTGCTTTCAAACAGAAAAATATTGACGAGTTTTCTCAAAAATTGGGACCGAAGAGATGACATCTGAAATGCAAATTATACTACATTTTATACTACAAAATCTAAAATTATACTACATTATTATACTACATACTACAGTCGATTTTTCGATACTTTTCGAAGGTCAATTATACTACAGGTAGTATTATTATACTACACCTGGCAACACTGGTTCTGTCTCTAGCGTCGCGTGCCGCGTAATAGTAAATCGGCGTTTTGCGCGCCCAAACGCAGCCGAATACGCCAGGGACGCCATAGCTAAATTGAAGCGGCCAAATAGGCCTGGAAGCCGAACCAGCCGACCACAACGTCTGTCACAAATAGACATATTATAATGTTTAGTAGTGTCGGGTCTGCTGGCTGCGGGACACTAAAAATAGCCTCTGCGCTAATTAATTTATTTTAGGCTCTCCTGTCGCTTTGATTAAAAGAGGGCCGCCAGCAGGCTCATTAGATGCTTCACCTAATTAGCCCGGCACTCTCAGCTAGCAGCGGGCAGGCAGACAGGGCGAGCGGACATAAACTAGCGGCTGTTAGCTGCCTAGCCGGACTTTATTGTTGTTCAGAGTTGTTCCAAGTGCCCGCCGACCTCTGCTGCTACCTACCTACCTACTACTAGTCTAAGACATCTAATCGATTGGACCTCTAGCTCGCGGAATGGCTTCTAATTCCTCTTCGCACTTTTTGGACCAGCTACGAGTGGCATTTTTCCACATTGGTCTGCCGATCTTCGGCCTGGTCGGAATCTGCGGCAACTGTATGGCTCTGATTCTAATTCGCTCCAATTATCAGCTTAGAAAACTGCCCTCCAATTGTTATCTGACTTTCCTGGCCGGGGCCAGCTCCGTTTTCCTGCTGGCCACTTTGCTTATGTGGCTGGAGATGTTAGAGCTGGTGGCCATTTATAACCGCAACTCGAATGGATGTAAGGTGCTGACCTATGTGGCCCATTTGTGCGATTTTGTCTGCGTTTGGATGATTACCTTCGTCTGCTTTGACCGGGCCGTTGTCCTATTTCGTCCTAATTGGCGCCGAAACCTTTGCTCACTGACCGCGGCCACCCGAGTTACGGTAGCTACAGTAATGATCGGCTTTCTACTGTACCTCTGCTGTATTCCTTTGGCCAATGTGGTACAGAACCGCCATTTGGGTCGGTCAGAATGCGGCGTGTCCGATGAACACAGTATTGTTTACATAATTTTCATCACCTTTGATACAGTAATCTGTACAGTACTTCCTTGCATAGTCATCATAGTGATGAACTGTTTGGCGCTGCGAAAGTACCGACAAGCACGCCGCTTGAGCGCGCAATTTATCAGAGTCAGATTCAGACATTCGAGTCAGTTTTCGGAACGCGCGCTTTTGCCCAACAGAGACGAACATTGCACTTTGACAATTGAGAATGGTTTGGAGGCGGAGCGTCGGGAATCGACCACCAATAACAGGCAGTCGCTGAAGCCGTCCGATTTGGACTTGACGAAAATTCTGCTCATTATAACGAGTGCATTTGTGCTGCTTAACTTGCCCAGCTATGGAATTAGGACGTTTCGTTCTCTGTTCTGGCACACAGACACATTCCTGATTCGGTTTTTGGAGTTTATTTTCTACATAATGTACTACAGTCATCACGCGGTCATATTTTACCTCTATATTTTCTGGAGCCCTCAGATGAAGAAACAGCTCAAGCCAACCGCCATTAAATTGCTGGAATGTTATTGTCTGAAAACTGTTGATAATGAACTTGTGTGATTTCAGTGTCATACATGTGCGGCTACAGCGGCATCCTCTACCCAAGACAAACTGGAAATCACTAATGTTAGCTTAAAATGCCTCTTGCTAATGAATTTAGTGTTTCGGCTACCGTAATTCAAGACACATTGGCGGTTTTATAGAAGCCTTTTCTGTCGTATTTTGCTTGTTTTTAGTTCTGAAACGCAATTTGCAGCCTAAAATAGAGATTTTCAGCCCTCTTTCTTAAATCAATAAAGCGTGCTAAAAACGCATTCCAGCCCTTTGCAATTTTCAAAACTCAACTCACAGACTAACTTGCCTACCGCCAACCAACTCCTTTCCGCCCCGGACGCGTCGGTGTCACATGTATGAAGAGAAATATTTTCTGTTAATTTGCGGTCTAGAAAGTTAGTACTCAGATCACTGACAGACGGATCAGATAAAAATTGTCTTCAGTTGAAGTAACTATACCAACGCAATCTATTGGAAGCCCTCTGTTCGTTTAAATCGTTTAGGGTTTTCGACGCGAATTTATTGAGTAGATACGGTCATTGCAATTTACGATCCACAGGGATGCAAGTAAATTATAGTTGGCAAATATTAGGATTCTCAATTATATATGTACGTATATATACGTATAAATAATATATACAAATCAAAAACAATGTACAAGTATGTTATACAACAGGGCTGTGAGGTGCGTTTTTTCCGGTGTTTTTTCCAAAAAGAACGGTTTTTTCCTGAGGGTAGGAAAAAACATAAATCGCGGAAAAAATCAAGCTAAAAATAGCAAATTTATGTTATTTTCAGTTAAAAAAGGACAATTTTAATGTATAATACGCCAGACCTGTTAGAAAAACAACAGAAAAGACCAAATTTGACATGATAATAGCAAAGTGCAAGCTGCTGAAAGAAAATTTGCATATACGTAGCGTTTATTGATGGAACCTGTGAGGCACTGTTTCATGCCTGTTTCGTGATTTATATCTATGTAACACCTGTATTTCTGGCCTTAAAAGACTCAGAAAGGCGCTAGAAAGCGTTAGGAATCATAAAACCAGGCTAGAGTCGCAATTTTATCAAAAAACTTCACAGACTAGTTAGTTTCCTGTAGAGCAGATTTTGTAAAATGTCATATATACAGGGTCCGCCAAAAAAAAACCCAGCAGCTGTTTCGCTGTAGCAACCGCAAATCTCAACCAATTTGAATGAATCCATTTTTAAATGAAAGATAAATAAATGCTTAAAAGATTCTTGAAATTTTCATTAATGTATGCTGCTTATTTCCTGAGATATTCGCTCTCAAAATCAAAACAGTGATTTTGGCAGTGAACAAGAGCGATTTTCCATTATTCCACTGCACATCGTAATAAAACGGATTCCTGCTACTGCTAAATGCTATTAGAGGCTTTACTGGTGACACACAACTCGGTTTACTTCAACAGCAAGGTGTCATTAGCCTCCAGCAGTAGGAATCTGCTTTATTATGAAGTGCAACGGAATCGCTCTTGTTCTTTTCCAAAATTTGTTTCGACTTTGAGGGAACTGAACTGAACTACTTTTATCGGTAAAACCCGACAGGACACATATAAACCAATACTGATTGTTTTTCAATGTATACTTAAGACTAGATACACACGTACACGAATACAAAATATCTCAATACCGGAGTTTTCCACTTATAAGACCTGGTCTTATAACTGGAAAATGCCCAAATTTAGGGTCACTTTTTGGCGCCCTTTTGAAGACCATGGTCTTATAACTGGAAAATGTTATTTCACTGCAAAAAAGGATTTTTGGCCAATAGTTGAATTTGTTTTTCACCTAGATGGCTGTTCCAGACATGCCTGACCAGTTTACGCTTGACTTGTAAAACTTTACTTGAAATTACAAAAAGAAAGGTTGTGTTGAAGCACTGCAGGTACTGTATTGCGTTCAAAACAAAAATCAGAATCACATTTTATCTATATTATGTACTTCTGCCTTTGTTTTCTCACGATGGACAGCTTTTGTTCACATTAATAACAGTTAATTGTGTGCTAAACTCGGACAGTTAAACTTAGACCATGGTCTTTTAACTGGAAAGTGGGTGTCTGTGAACCTAGTTTTCTGACCACCTATTAGAAGACCATGGTCTTATAACTGGAAACAAAAACCTATTTAAAGACCATGGTCGTCTAACTATGGTGGTCTTATAAGCGGAAATCTCCGGCAAACAGTGAATCTCAATAAAAATTGCACCAATCTTTGAAGAATTTATCAATCTTTCTTTCAAAAGATGATTCATTCAAATCGGTTGAGATTCATGGTTGCAAAAGTAAAAAATCTGCTGGGTTGTTCTTTATTAGGCTTGTTCATTGCCAAAATCTCTGTTTTCAATTTGAGGACAAATATCTCAGGAACTAAGCAGGCTATCTTTATAAGCGCTACAACAATCTTTCAATAATTTATTTGTCTTTCATTTAAAGAAGGATTTATTCAAATCGGTTGAGATTTGCGGTTGTTACAGCAAAACATCTGCTGGGTTTTTGTGGCGGATCCTGCAGTACCCGGGTATAAATCGATTAACTTATATTTTCGCAAAACCGTAAGTGCCATAGTACCCGGGTAATATAAACAGCACTATACGGCACGTAGTGCTTCGATCGTTGAGTTGAGCCTATGATATTACAAATTTGTCAAAGTTTTATTACGCCTGCCAATTTGGTTGCAGAATCGTCGTCATTGAATTATTTGTTGTAGTCCGAATTTCACGAAATCGCGTATTCGTGCTTTGGCTCCGTAGGGAGTACACTCTTTTTGGTGGTGGTTTAGGTGGTGGTGGTCCACAAGTAATACATTAATTGGGTGTTTCACAGGCAAGTTGGACAGTTAATATTGGCCAAATTAGGCTTCCAAAGAAAAGTTTCGAAAAAACTAGTGCGATATTTGCAATCTACGCCTAAAGTTTGCCTTGTGCAACAATTTTTGTTCCAATTCAGCACAAAAAAATTTTCGATTTTGACTTTGAGGGCGAATTTCGACCTAACGGTATGAGTCGATTTCGGCTATATTTTGCATGCATGTAGGGAATTTACTAGGCTATATTATATATAAAAACTGGACCTGGCCTAGGATCCTAATGTATGAAAATTTGGTCAAACGTGTTTGTCGGTGTGGCACAAAATTGGTGTAAAACCGCGTTTTTAGCCTATAACTCCGGTACGGAGCATCCAACCGCACTTTAGATACCATTTTCGAAATCTCCGAGTCTGGCCGCATCTGTTTGTGTGCCAACTTTCATCCTACGAGCAAGCACGAGCTTAAAATCATGTTTTGAAGTTAGGGTACTTTTTTCTTTTTTTCAGCCGGACCACCCCTACTTTGGAGGGGGGGGGGCCTGGCGCTCTGGGGGTCCACCGGAGCTCATACTTTGGGGTTCTTATTTTTTCGTCATATACTCTCACATATATAAAAATGACGCAAATCGGTGATGTGACCCTGACCCGATTTGGGGAGGCTCCCTTATCAAAGGTTAAATCCTCTCAGAAATTGCGTCTTAAAATAAAAATGTCAACATGCGGCTTCCACATGAGCTACAAGGCCTGATCTGATAGGTGGTGGAAAAATTTTTTCCGCAATAAGATTTGTACCAAACATTCCCAATCCCCCAATTTTAAGTAGAATTCCTAAGCGAGAAATTCGAATTTCGTCTCAAGGACGCTGATTTTCGAGAGTCTATATCTCGGGACTGGAGCGCCGAATCCACAAATCCTTTGCAGGTCAACGTTAACTCATGAACGTTTTTAAACTGAGGTAACTGCAAAACCTGTCAGTTACTTTCCAACGCAACGTCGATTAAATAAAACAAGACCGATGCGATGAGGCCGGCCGCTGGCTAAATTGAGCAATTTCAGCTGGCTAAGAGTTTCGATTAGCCGGTTGGATTAAGCTCATGACTTATAGCACATTAAAAATAACCTTTCTTCCACTACCATCTATCACTGGAAATTCGAACAACCAAACCAACGCCTGTCCGTCTGTGCCCCGCCCGAAATTTGCTCAACTACGTACGTACTACCACGGCCGCGGCCGACGGGCCGTTTTCCGGCCTCTAATGGTATTCCAACTTTTATTTAGTGTCGGTTTTCACTCGATGGAGCGGCGACCGACAACAATGACGACTAATTCAGCTGTAGGAGACAAAAAAGCGTCGCTCGTCAGTTGTCGGCCAATTTGACAGTCATTGATTGGGAAGAAAGGAGTGTTAGTTTTTTTTGGCAAAGACCAGGCCATTTCTGAGTGTCTTCTCTGTTCTGTTCTGCCAGTCAGTCAGTCAGTCAGACGCTGGGTGGTCCAAAGTTAATTATTTCTTAATTAGCCGGCCTCTGGACTGGAATCTCGATTACTCAAACCGACCGAGGCCCATGGAGAAACCGACGTCTAGCATTATTGGCCGGCCCAATTTTCTCTCTCCCTTTTTCAACATGCGTAAGTGGCTGTTTTATTTTAGCTTTTGTTTGTTTTAACCGATTGACCATACAATTGTAAGTAGGGATGGGCACGCTTCGTCCGGCTGCGCCGTTTAGAAAATACAAAAATACGGGCAAAATATGGTCCGAAAACGGTTTTCGCAACTTCAAGCGCAAATTCTTTTTTATGTTCGGTTATTGATGGTAGGAAGTGATGTACTCATATGAAACAGTGTACGACCTATCGAATATGATGCATTTTGAACCACAATTCAGCCGTTAAAGGGCATTTTTTTCTCAAAAACTGAATTCGTCGTTTTTCAACGTCCATTTTCTGTTGAAAGGAGAGTTTATTTAAATTGGTTTCAATCGGATTTGAAATCAGCGTAACTTGTTACCTATATAGCACCACTCTTTTTCTTAACGCAGTTTGACGCTGTCCCCACAAATTGGATTCTTTCTTAACTACTGAAAATCGGCTTTTTCGTGGATTTTTTTCAGGATACTTTCCTCAGGATCAATAGACCAAATGCATAGAAACGTCATAACGTTCTAACTAAGTTCCAACTAACTTACTAACAGAACAATACTTATACTAATCATCGAAAGGGATGCAAAAATAGAAGCCGCATTTCTATTTGAAGTAGCTGAAAGCAGGCAGGGTTACCAGGTTTTCGGAACCCTACTTTTCAGCAAAAAAAACTGCTACTTCCCCTACCGTTTTAAAAAACCCCTACCCTAAAAAGGCAAAAAACAGTGGTGTTTTTAAGGTATTGAAGTTAAATTCTTGTTTAAACTAGTAATTGAGCTAAACGATAGCTAAACTAATACTATAACACTAAAGCAAGACATATCAATGAACTGAACACTGAATATTCAGCTAAAATTTGTTTCTGAAAAGGTACTGCGCGCTTTGAACCCTCTTCAGTTCTAAAAGCAAAGCAGAGAGAAGCAAGAAATATGGTAAATCTAGGATTTTTAATGTTTTGCATTTCAGAAACAGACTTGGAGTTCTTTACGTAATGAAAACCAATTTTGGTGTATGGAAAACTTGAACCGTAAAATGTCCTTTAGAGTTGGCACACTATGTGACACACCAGGGTTCGCGCCGGTCTGGCATTCGAAAATCCGAAAATATTCCCTGACGAAAGCCAAAACTCTCTGTCTACGTTTTCACAAAATCCTCTCACTAATGTAAACTGTCTTAGTGAAAAGTGGCAGTGGCCCGAACAGGGCCAGAAAATTTTTTTAGAAATTAGCCCTCAAGAACCCATTGAAAACAAGCCAATCCTAGCACGCATTATTGTAGTGCCCAGAATTTTACAATTCACTATAATTGACACACTGCTGCCTGGCCGGCCAGCGAGCGGCCGCTGGCTCCTCGTTCTCTGCTAAAGCGTGTGGCGTCAGGCCCATACCTACTCTTTACAACGTGTGCTTTTTTTCTGTTTCTGCTCTTGATCAGTTTATGGCCGAAAAAGCTAAAGTGCCTCGTTCCTCCCCTCAGTCGGATCCGGAACCCAAACGAATGGCGGTGACTGACTGCTCTGAACTGTCCGCTGTTCGGGCTGAATTGGCATCTCTCAAATCTGAACTCGTCTCCACCAATCAACAACTCGTGGCTCTTCGGGAGGAAAATTCGCTGTTACATACTGAAATCCAACGTTTGAAGTCGGCTGGTGGAGCCACAGAGTCTCTGGCGATGATGAAGGACGCTTTCCTTGAGCTGTGCAAAACTGTGTTGCCTCAAATGGTCGAACAGATTGTCACTCAAACAATGGAAAAACTTCAAGTACAAGAAGAGCACTCCAGATTTCTGGTTGTCACAGGACTTGAGGAAGCTCAGAACGAAAAGGAGAATGTGGAACAACTCTGTGAGCGACTTGGTGGCGAGGACTCGGCTGCCGACGTAGTGGAGTTTTTCCGAATGGGCAAGAAGGACTCTGAGTCGGACAGACCGCGCTTACTGAAGATCGGGTTCAAATCTGGCACCGTGCGAAACAGACTGCTCAAGAATGGTGCCAGACTGAAAGGCTATGCTGGCGGTAAGGTTTTCATCCGGCCGTCGATGACAACCAAACAGCGACAAGCGCAGAAGAAGATGATTGAGCGTCGGAACGAAACTCAGCAATTGGTTGGATCCGGTCGATTGCAGGTTAGGGTGAACACTCAAGGCAACCCGTATTTTTTTGACGTTGAGAATAGGAAAGTTGTCGACGTGAAAGACAGTGCCTTTTAGGGGTGCGGGCGGCTAGGACAAATATGTACGTCACAGCTTAAACTCGTAAACTTCAATGCTCGCAGTCTAAAAGGCAGTTTGTCTGAAATAGGTTTTTTACTAACCCATGAAACTGCTTATGGTACGAATGATTGCTATTGTGTAACGGAAACCTGGACAAACGATGAAGTGACAGATGCAATGCTTTGCCCAAACGATGACTTTGTTTTATTTCGAAAGGACCGATTGGCCAGAAAAAGAGGGGGAGTTTGTATCTTTGTGAAAAATATTTTCAGACCACGACAAGTGAAACTAGAGAAAAAATTTGATGAACTAGAAATAGTAGCAACTGACTTCGGAAACAAAGCAGGGAAAGTTCGCTTGGTCTGTGTATACAGGCCTCCAAGTTTCTCCAAAGAGTTAGATTTAGTATTATTTGATGCACTTGAGTCATTACTGATATCGGACTTTAAAGGAACCTTCATATTAACAGGAGACTTTAATTTGCCTGGGATAAAGTGGGATACAGGGGTAATAGAAAGTAATAACCAAAACGAATATTTTTGGTTTCTGAGTTTTGCCCAGCTTGGCCTTTCCCAAGTGGTAAAAGAACCTTCGCGAAATCGGAATTTTCTTGATTTAGTCTTTTTGTCGGATAAAGAAGCATTAAGAGCCAATGCACGTAAAAAGGGTAAAATCATGTAAAGTAGCTATGTCAGGGATTTGGACCAAGTGGTGTTTTTTAGTTAGTATAAGAGTAGAAACCACCACGTGCGAGATGGTTTTTGCATATTCCTCCATACGGCAGAGTTATGACATTTTTTGTGATTTTTGCTCTAAAAATCGTTTTTTGCCCATAACTTTCTAACCAGTGGTCCAAATTTAACCGCGAACACATCAAAAGATGTGTCTTTCTTTGTAGAATCTTCTGGTAAAATCTCAACTCCATTGCTTTTTCCCCTCTCGAATTATTCGCGAAAAATCGGTCAAAAAGACCCCAAATTTGAGGTCATTTTTCTTGCTTGGAGGTGCCTACCTAGAGGCGTCATCTGGTGGACCTAATAGAGCAACACTTGTACTATAAGAATGTAAAAAAATTATCATGGGCATTTTTGATTTGCGCGAAAAAATTGAGCTCAAAATTTTGAAAAGTGCCAAAATTGAGCATTGGTTTCCTCGCATTTTCGCGTTAATCAAAGCATACATAGCGCTTCTGGGAGCGTCTCAGAGTCTGAAATACAGTCGTTCAGTAAGAATTGAATCCAGTGCGTTGCTATTGTGCAGTAAATGCTTCTTTTTTGGAAGAACTGGTCAGTAGTGATGTAAAATTATGGAAGTTGAATTTCAATTCAATAACATTTAAATTATAAGCTCAGTTTTTAATTTCAATTAAATTAAATTAAATTAATTGAAATTGTTGTGCATTATTTTCAATTACAATTATATTTTCAATTAAATTATAGAACCTCGGAAAATTTCAATTATGCAATTTTTTTCAATTTTTTTTTCAATTTTTTGAAAATTGTTGTATTTTTGCTGTTAAAAGACAGTGACAGTGACCCAGAACTTCGAAACATGTCCATCTAAAAGCTTAGAGACAGCTGGTTAGCCAGCTGCCCAACCAGGCGAGAAAATTTTAAAAGGGTGCCCTTTAAAAACGCATAAAATGGCATTCTGGGGGAAATTTACAGTTAGGTTTTCAGCATTTTTGAGCAACATCACTTCCTAGGTACCTTCGCCAAAAAGGGGTCAATCCACGATACATCCAAAAAATCACTGTTTTGACTTTTATGAACTACGAAATAAAAAACAGAGCATAAAATATTACAAAACATACTGTAGTGAGGTCAGTATAAAGAGGTGACAAACCCTAAATGGTTTTTATTTGAAGTCGTTAGCGCCTCTAATACTCATGCATTTCCTTACATTCACCACAGGAAATAATTGAAAATATAATTGAAATTCCAGGCGAATTTCAATTAAATTACAATTAAATTATGGCCCAACTTTTGATTTTCAATTAAATTAAATTAATTGAATTGAAATTAAAAACGGGCCAATTATGCGAATTTCAATTACAATTAAATTAATTTTTTTACATCACTACTGGTCAGGTTCCTTTCGCTTGACAAGGTGAATCTTGAATTCTAACACGGTACAGTACGCTAATCGTTGCTAAACTTCCCAAGCGAATATTTTGACTTATTGCTTTATGCAAGCTTTTAGCCAAGATCCAATCATAGTATGTAATTACCAGTTGTGTTCTGTTAGTGATCGCTTTATAAAGTTGACCCTGGCACGCGACCAACGAACTGGTTAGCTCAGTTTCTTTTCAGTGTGCTTTTTGTGTACAACAAACTTTTTACTTTTTACGGCGGTGGGGGAGGGGTTGGCAATTTTATAACGAAATTTTCAGGTAGCATCTTGCAAAACCACCAAAGTGACCAAAATTTTTATTGTTTTTTATCTACAGTACTGTACCTCCTACCAACAGACCATACTGATCTATCAGTATGCCATCAAGTCATCATACTATTCATCATGAAATGGTCCACTACTATTCATCATTTTGAAGACTTTTGCAAGATTTTCTGATGAATCGATTATTTTATTGTTCATCAAATGCATTGGAATGGTCCAGCACTTCAACTTGACAAATAGGTCTTTTTACTACACGGCAATGCTGAACAGTTTCTGATTAACTGTCATGGCGAGTCCAGTCAGTTTATGTGTCTGTGGCACATTTCTTTTCCGGTTGAACTAAGGAAAATTGCCATTAAAGTTTGTTGAAGAATCATTATTTAATTGTTCCTCAATTTCTGTGATGAATAGTTTCTTCAGTTCATCATCTTTTGAAGAATAGTAATCGTAAAACGTGAAGAACAATTCGTCAAAAACAATTCATCAGGCCGAAACGAACCATTGATGAATTTTGCGGTTTGTTGGAAAGAGGTACATGTAAATAGTCTTGCTTTAAGAAAATCAGCTTACATTTTCTCAATTTAACTTTGATAAACACGTTTAGATTGGATCCAACTCCAAATTTTAAAATTTTGGGAGGGGGTAGGGGAGCCAAAAACATCACGTAATTTCGGATTAGGGGTCGACAGATTATTAAGCCCATTACTGGGGGAGCGGGGGGTCCGAAAGCGGCCAAAAATGCAATTACGTTATTATTGCACACTCCCTTACAATTTTTTTGGTTGTGACCTATAGTACTTCATCACTGTGAATTCAATATAAGTACATTTGCGTAGGAGTCTGTTCCATTCAGATAGCTTTTTCCATTCAGCTGACTTGTTGACGTCAGATGCGTACTTAATATCCGAACCACATGAAATATGCTTGTCTGAAAACTAGTGTTGTTATGACTACTAGTCAAAGTCAAAGTCATAGTTAATACTTTTGTGATATCGCAGTCAAACGGACAGGTGGTCAAAGTCGAAGTTTGATTACCTTCGTCACCATAAATACATAGTCAAATCAAGACCAGGTAGTCAAACTGTTTGACTAATGACTACGTTCTGTTATAAGAGGCGGGCCTTTCATACAGACAGACAGTACAGTTTATTCTCGCATATAGCCTACACCATGCAAGCACAGTAAACGGCCGAAAATAAAATTCAGGCGTATTTTACCAGTTTTTGCTGTTCGCAACAAAATATTTGACAAATTTGATACATTTTTAAGCACTATATGTAGAACACCAAACAACCTTTTCTTCTAAAATTCTGTAACAATGAAGCATCATCAGTGAATCTCTAACTGATTCAAGTTCCACAAGTTCAAGATTAAAATTATGACATACAGTAGAATATCTATAGGGTACACTTTTTGGTTGAAGAAACGTCAAGAATTGGCTTAAAACTACTGTTGGCAAGTCCGACTGAACCTGGACTTATTAATAGGTTTTAACCTGAAATTCGTGGACTTAAACCTGAACCATTTCTATTTGAGCCGGACTTGAACCTGTCCTGTTTTATTGGACTTACTCAAATAGGTTCACATTTTTAGTGAAATTTTAGCAAAATTCGTTAAATTTTCGGTTGGATTGTATAGAAATCCGCTACATCCTGCTGCCGGTCTTTCCCATGAACACTGCGCTCAGTTTAAAGCACGGATTAGTTGCTTAGTCACTGCAACTAGCCGTAAACAGCTTCAAAAAACATAACATATCTGCTTACATAGTGACAAAACGTACGTAGATACACTCTATAGAAAGTGTTGACACTTTTCGAAATTTTGAGCTCAATTTTTTCGCGCAAATCAAAAATGCCCATGATAATTTTTTTACATCCTTATAGTACAGGTGTTGCTCTATTAGGTCCACCAGATGACGCCTCTAGGTAGGCACCTCCAAGCGAGAAAAATGACCTCAAAGTTGGGGTCTTTTTGACCGATTTTTCGCGAATAATTCGAAAGTGGAAAAAGCAATGGAGTTTGAGATTTTATCACGAAATTCTACAAAGAAAGACACATCTTTTGATGTATTCGCGGTTCAATTTGGACCACTGGATAGAAAGTAATGAGCAGAAAACGATTATTGGAGCAAAAATCACAAAAAATGTCATAATTCTGCTGTATGGGGGAACATGCAAAAACCATCTCGCACGTGGTCGTTTCTACTCTTATACTAACTAAAAAACACCACTTGGTCCAAATCCCTGACATAGCTACTTTACATGTCTTCCAGGTGTTTTACCCTTTTTACGTGCATTTGCTCTTAAGTTCATGCGGTCTTGGTTTGCCATTCTCAACCTCCGACCACAATGCAATACTCTTTTCATTGTCTGGTGTGGTATCTAGGGGATCGGTTGAGCGCGTTTCAGTTGAATATGTCCCTAATTTTAAAAAGGCCGATTATATGGCAATTGTTGACTTTTGTCAATTGATAAACTGGGAAGATATTTTTTATGGATTTGAGACAATACACGAGATGTGGGCTGTCTTTAAGGAAATGCTTTCATTGACTATCAGTAGGCATGTACCTAAGAAAAAACGTACTGGGGCTAGCAAAAAGCCCAATTATCCAGTTAAAATTCGCAAGCTATTGGAAAAGAAAAAACGCTCTTGGAAAAGTGCAAAAGTAACTGGAGATTTTAGTTATTACAACCAAATTGCAAAAAGGTATAAAGAAGAGGTAAATATCTTTTACGATAATTATGAAAATGATATCCTAAAATCGGGAGATAGTGGTGCATTTTATAAATATGCTAAAAGTAAAATCAAAGCAAAAGCTAACATACCACCATTAGTAAATAATGAGGGAAATCAAATTACTGATGATAAAGAAAAAGTGGAAATCTTCAATAATTATTTTTCCTCGGTATTTACAAAAGATGATGGTATGCTACCTACTTTTCAAAGAAACGCAATTGGGATAATTGAACATATACCATTAAGTGAGCAGGAAGTATTCAAGGAGTTACGTAGGCTACCAAATAAACTGTCAAGAACACCCGACTGCTTACCTGCGTATTTTTTACGCCGTGTTGCCACTGGAATTGCTCATCCAATATACTTATTGTTTAAGAAATCTTTGGAAAGCAGTGAATTACCGGATGATTGGAAAACTGCTTTGGTATGTCCAATATTTAAGAAAGGGTTAAATTCTCAACCTTCTAACTACCGACCCGTTTCGTTGACATCATACGTTTGCAAAGTTTTAGAGAGACTAGTGCGGAAGGCCCTATTAGGCTTTTTCTCAAGCACTTTATCTGGGGCTCAACATGGGTTTAGGTCTAATAGGTCCACGGTTTCGCAAATGCTCGAGTGTTTAAATGACTGGATAAATTCTTTGGATAAACGCTATGATGTCGATGTCATTTATTTAGATTTTGCTAAAGCATTTGACTCGGTTTCACATCAAAAATTATTGTTTAAACTGGAGCAATATGGGGTAGCTGGGAACCTTTTACAATGGATTAAATCCTTTTTAACAGGGAGGACTCAAAAAGTTTATGTAAATGCCACAGTGTCAAACTCTGTACCAGTCATTAGCTCCGTCCCACAGGGTACTGTCCTTGGTCCAATTCTTTTTCTAATTTATATCGACGATATCATAGATAATGTTCTTGGCTGTAAAGTGAAATTATTTGCAGATGATGTTAAGCTATACAAAACACTGGTAAACCCTGAAACTGATCCTGGTATACTGCAACAAGACTTGGAAAGAGTATTTGAGTGGTCTAGAAAGTGGCAGCTAAGTTTATCGGAACCTAAATGCCAGGTTCTTCACATCTCAAACAGGCAACATAAAAATGATTTCGAGTATTCTATAAACAACATAAATCTACAATCACTTCAAGTGATTAAAGATTTAGGGTATTACGTGCCAAAAAATTTGAAATTCTCTGAACATTGTCAGCGGATATCGGCAAAAGCTATGAAAATATCAGCTTTAATCTTTAGAGTGTTTCATACACGACAAAGCGATATCTTACTGAGGGCCTATAAAACTTATGTTCGTCCAATAGTGGAATCAGGATCACCTATTTGGAATCCATGTCTATGTAAAGATATTGACGCCATTGAAAGGGTACAAAGATATTTTACAAGGAGATTATTTTATAGATGTGGCTGGTCAGAGAGGCCATATTTAGAACGTATTACAACACTGAAACTTGAAACGTTAGAAAAACGAAGGGTAAAAACAGATTTAATACTATGTTATAAAATAAAAAATAGACTAATTGATTTAAACCATAGCGATTTCTTTGAGTTAAATCAGCGAAAATCGCGTGGACATTCACAGATCATGAAAGTCCAGAGTAGTCGTATCAACGTAAAAAAGCATTTCTTTGCAAATAGAGTAGTCAACCATTGGAATTTGTTAACGGAAGAGCAGGTGGCTGCTCGTTCGGTGGGCGTATTTAAGGATAAACTAACAATTAGTAATCGAGGATTGCGGTTTGCGTAAGTGCACTGCCAGCAAACCGCTTTGCTTGCACTGGAGCCTCTGACTTTGTCCTGGTCGCCAATTTTGAACATTCTTCTTACTAACAAGTTCGTGTGCAATAAACTTTACTTTAACTTTACTTTAATTTTTTACCCAGATTCTGGTGGTATGGTGTTTAAACTTGCTCAAATAACTAAAATTTCAGCTGTGTGACTGAATGCAAAAACCCCTACTTCACCATACCAAAATTTAAAAAACCCCTACCAAATCCCCCTACCCACCCCTACCTTAAAAATTTCCCCCCTACCGAACGAAAAAACCCCTATAGGTAGGGGGAAAACCCCTGTCCTGAACGCTGGTTTTTCCCGAAAAAAAAACTGGTTTTTCCCGAAAAAAAAAACACCGGAAAAAACACACCTCACATCCCTGAGCAGTACTAGACTGAAATTGGACTGTAAGCAGTAAAACATGCTTATTTATCCGTTTTATAAGTCTTAAGATATGAACTGTTTACACGACTTACAAACGGCTTAGATTCAAAAGAGCAGACGTAATAAATAATAGATTAAAAAATTGAGCCGTAAATTTAGACTCAAAACTTTAGTGTCCACTGAAAACTTTAGTACCTATCCAATAAATTTCTAACAACAGCTAAGCACTCCACAAGGACCAGATAATAATCGTGTCACCACTTTTATGGCCCATTTGCCGTTTATGTACACACTAGCACAAAACCATTAAGCGGGCTTTTTGGGCGTGTCAAGGCGATTTACTCACCGCAAGGCTCTAAATGCATTTGGCCAAGTTGGCTGGCTAGCTGTCAAAATGAACTATGCTCCTAGGCTGGTTTTGGCGTCCCGCCGCGACAAATATTCATGTTTCGTTTGTTCACGAGCTGGCATTTATTTCTAGTTCGTATGTATCGACAGCTGTTTCTCTGTGTGGTGTCATACATCGAAATGGCCACCCCTTGCAATTTCATTCAACGTCTCACGTTATTATGATTGGCCCATAGGCTTAGGTGTCTCCCTACCTGCGCCTGCCAGCATTAAAGAATTTATTCCGTCCCTATGCACAGGCAGTCGATGCGTCCTAGAGGTAAGGTACTTAAAATTAAATTAATTTTTTATTCTACTCTCTCTTCATTTTTTATTCTTCTCTCTCTCTCTCTCTCTCTCTCTCTCTCTCTCTCTCTCTCTCTCTCTCTCTCTCTCTCTCTCTCTCTCTCTCTCTCTCTCTCTCTCTCTCTCTCTCTCTCTCTCTCTCTCTCTCTCTCTCTCTCCTCCTCCTCCTCCTCCTCCTCCTCCTCCTCCTCCTCCTCCTCCTCCTCCTCCTCCTCCTCCTCCTCCTCCTCCTCCTCCTCCTCCTCCTCCTCCTCCTCTCTCCTCTTCTCTTCTCTTCTCTTCTCTTCTCTTCTCCTCTCCTCCTCTCCTCCTCTCCTCCTCTTCTCCTCTCTCTTCTCTCACAATTAGGGCCCCTTTGGACGGAGCAGCATCTGTCTAGCTCAATACGGGCTCACAAGAATAATCTAATCAGAACTCGTGAAATTCGTTCGTTATACTGCCCGAGTTGCAATGTTCTCAGCTAGGCCAGTTGTAAGTTTGTACTTTGTCCTGTAGCTAAAATCGAACTGACGCGCTTCGATAATTGATTTAAGGTCTAAGGAATGCATATGCATATACATGTAATAGGTCATCCACCGTCCATCCTGGGTAAAAAACGAAAGTACAAAAAAGTGACGGAGATTTCCGCTCTAAGACCACCATAGTTAGAAGATCACGCTCTCTTATCCCCCTGTTACACACCGTTTTCAAAACTGTCAGAAAAGTCTATCGGCAAACCAAATTTGACAAATTTGCCGATAGTTTCTATCTCTATACACATCGTTTTCTGTCGGCAAAGTTTTCCGATACCCAAAACTGTCGGCTAAAGTTATCGGCAAACGCCAAAAACCAAAACTGCAAGGGGTTATAATAGGTTTTGTATAAACCTGTAGACTTTTGAAGTAACTTGGAGGAATCCTTCCGACAGCCTGTTTTAATCTAGCCAGCCTCATTTCGCAACCATAGTAAATCTGGCGGTTTTTATCAGTAAGATTTTACGAGCAGGCCTTTTATAGTAGTCTACGTATATATACATAGTCTGGCAGCGAAAAGCGCAATGACGCCAAAATGTGGCTTCATTTGGCCGGTTTAGATCAATATAACAAGCGATTTGTTTTTGGTGCCACCACTATTAAACCTTACGTAGCTCCAGCACCGGCAGCCAAAGCAGCAATAGGCTCGTTCAAGACAACTAGACTGGTTTTAACTACAACAAGCCCCTGTTTAATGATTCTGCCCCACTCTACCCACAAGTACGTGTATGTTGTCGTCGAGAATGGCCGATTTTTCAGCCTGCACCTCGACGCAGGTGGAGCGCAAGAAGTCGTCGGAATCGCTGGAACTGAACCGTCGATTTACGATCAGTTGCGCCGGAAAATCTTTCATTATCGAAGGTAGGTCGTCGATCTTTCTGCCTTTGTGGACACAAACCAAACGATCGAATGTTGGCGGCGGCGCGGTGCTAAAAGCTTTTTTGGCCGCCTGTGATTAAGCACGTCCTTCTGTGCCTAATTTTCCCTCTCTGCGTCACTAGGCTGGTGGGTGGTGGTGCAGTGGCCAAGCGGCAGAGGAGATGGGCTGTAATTACAGTTTGCGATGTATGTCACTTTTTTGAGCTTTCTCTGTATTTTTGCTTAACTGTCACACTTAATCGATCTGTGTCAGATGAGTTTACGGCAAGCAAAATGCCCCTGAGCATTGTTGCAATGCCAACTTGTCAGTTCTGCATTTGTCTGACTTTTCTTGTTTCAAATCTCTGCCTCTGATTTGGAATTCCTTCGGGTGCTTATTTCTTGGGTTTTTAGCCGATTTTGAATTTGCCTCGAATTAAAGTCTAATACTTAAGTTGAACAGTTTAAGGTAATTTTGTCAGCTCATCCTGTTTTCAGATACGTGTTGGGCGAAGGGACCCTCTCTGGCCGACTAAGAATTTTTTGGAAAGGTTTTTTGGTATAGAAAAATATTATAAAAGAAAGTTTAAATCAGCCCTCAGAATAGGTTATCTTAAACTATTCTAGCCAAAAATAAGTCCAAGACCAGGTTTTTAGCTAAAATCTGTTTAAATATATAATTTTAATATAAATTTAGACAACTGTTTATGTGTCTGTAGGGTGTAAATTTTGCAGCGTTATCATGCAAAATGACTAAAAAGAAGCAGAAGCATTGCGAAAAAACAAGGTAAATCGAGGGAAAAATTAAAACAGTGAGTGCAAAATGCAATTCTGTTTGCAATTCATTGACAAACACCATTGAACGATTGCATTTACAAATGTTCTGTTGAATTTGACTGAAAGAGGCGGGAAAATGAAGTTTCCATGAATAAGCCCATGAGCTTATTTTCGGTTTGAATGTGCGTTGCCAAAAAACCGCGGAAAGCTAAAACAAGCATTAGGCTTTTTATGGAAAAAACCCTGTATTACACTCAACCGAAATACCAACCAAAATCTATCTGTATTTCTAATTATATTTTCTTAATAGATTTTTATATATCTAGGTAAATTTTAACGTCTGTCTAATTTAAACAAGATTAATTTTTGAGAAAAAGGTATTTCTCTGTACAGTACAAATATTAAGCTTACCAGCTCAAACACTTTCTAAACTTTCTTAAAGCGGCTCTACGCTACATTCAATATTCTTCTGCTTGCTTTGTTTGGCTTATTCAATGCTAAATCTTTAACAAAAAATTACATATAATTTTTGGCAGTCATGTTTTTAATTGATTTTCCTGCAATCAACTGTTTTCCTATAATTTATTGTGCTAGCGTGTAATTTAGCGCTAGAGCATGTACTGCTGCAGCCAGACAGATAAGACGGTCAAACAAAAAGCTCTCAACCGTTTCTCAAAGAGCCATTTAATCTTTCTATAGCGACGTGCCATTTCTCAATGGGGGCTTTATCTAATTTCCAATCGAGAATCTTTTATTCATGCATCTTCCGTTCTGCTAGTACCCACTCTATCTGCCCGTCAAGCGTTTTTTTTACCAACCTTCATTCCAGTTTTATTGGCGCGGCGGTGCGAAGCGGTTTGTTCGCGGCGCGTGCGGTCGAGATCAATTCTCGCCCAACCAATCCAATTGCCGCCCGGCTGTGAAAGCCGATTTAGCTTGACTGCTGTTTTGACTTTTATGGGCAAATTGTTCGGCGTCGCGATTGCCTTTTATGGCCGCCGCTGTAACCGATGCGCAGCGGAACAAGGCGATTGTATAAATAGTAATTTGAGTTTTAGCTGGCGTCCGCGAAATTAGTAGTTGTGTGAACCGACATTAAATAGGGCTACAGCTACAGAGGCGGCAGCTGGTGTAGACAGTTTAGCCAGTTGCTATGCATGCGCTGCTTTGCCTTATTAACTGCCAATATGTTTCTGCTGAGCTCTGTGAGACAACGAGTTGAAGAAGCGTTTCGATCGTTTCGCGATGGTAAAATTGTTACTTTGAATGTTTTGTCGCGGATTTGGTCTGCTGAATTGATATACTAAGTGTTTCTTTGTTGGCTTCGTGTTTCACAGTCCGAATTTTCTGACATTTTCACTAAAGTTTCAATAAGTTTTGAGTCTAATGAAATCTCTGAATCTGAACTGGCTTTTGAATGAATTACAGAAAACAATTATTTATTTATCGGTTATTTTTCGCTGTGATTTTCCAAAATTGGTCTCTCACAAACTCAGTGTCGGGTTTCGCTTGTTTTTTACTACAATACTTGTGCGAAAAACAGAATACTGATTGGCATTCACAGAGGTTTATAAGAATTTTTTAAAGAAAATAATGAGAAATAGCGTTAGTTTGTGAACATTTTATACCTACTATTGATGTCTACAGAGCTAAAACAAATCGGTTAAATTCATTATTCACCTTATTCCTGATAGTTCATTTTAATTGTCATTGCCAACCGAGATCGGGCAGACATGTAAAGTGGGGGGTCGGCGGAATCGGCCGGCATGGTGTGCGTTGGACATCCTTATGACCCCAAAGTAAAACCCTAAAACAGTTCCGCCCAACTCCCTCTGGGTAGCCAGCAATGGCCATCGGTGGTTCTCTCCGATTCGGCCATTTTCCATAGTAAAACTCAAAAACACGCCAAACAAAAATGAATGTTTCTCCGGGGGGCTACCTCGCTCAGACACGTGCTATGCAGCGTTCGAAAGCTGACATCATGAGCTTTCAGAATCTGTAATAAAATTTGTGGCGATTTTTGTTATTTCAAAAATAATCGATCCCGAAATATCGATTGATCACGATTTTGTCAGTTTTCACTGAAATGAGAGTTTCTCTGAGGGGCTACCTCACTAAGATGCGTGCTATGCAGCGTTCGAAAGCTCACATCATGAGCTTTCAGAATCTGTACTAAAATTTGTGGCGATTTTTGTTATTTCAAAAATAATCGATCTCGAAATATCGATTGATGACGATTTTATCTGTTTTCAGCATCTGACTAGAAGTAGCTAAAAAACAAAATGGGATGTCCAAATTGAGGTTTTCTGGCACGCCAAATTCATTAGCGACGCACATTTACAGCTACGATCACGTGATCAATCGATAATCGATACTTGATCGATTATCGATTTTTTGCTGTGCAGATGACCTAACTACACAGGCTAGGATGTTAGTGGTTTTCGGGCATGCCGATTTCAACCGTTTTGTCGTTTTAGGGCTATCATCGCGTTTTCATTCGATAATCGATATCGATTGATTATCGATTTTTGCACTGTAAATAGGCAAAGCACATAAGCTATAATATCAGTGGTTTTCGGGCATGCCGATTTTCAACCATGATAGTTTTAGAGCTATCATCGCGTTTTCATTCGATATTCGATAATAATGGTTGAAATCGGCATGCCCGAAAACTACTGACATTATAGCTTGTGAGTTTTGCTTATTTGCACAGCAAAAAAATCGATAATCAATCGATATCGATTATCGAATATTGAAGAAAAACGCGATGATAGCTCTAAAACGACATCATGGTTGAAATCGGCATGCCCGAAAACCACTGACATTATAGCTTTGTGCCTTGTTTAGTTGCACAACGAAAATCGATAATGAATCGATATCGATTTATCGAACTAAAACCCAATGACAGCTCTAAACTAACATCGTGGTTGAAATCGGCATGCCCAAAAACCACCAACATCATAGCCTGTGTAGTTAGGTCATCTGCACAGCAAAAAAGTAAGTATCGATTATCGATTGATCACGTGATCGCAGCTGTAAATGGGCGTCGCCAGTGAATTTGGCGTGCCAGAAAACCTCAATTTGGTCATCACATTTTGTTTTGAGCTACTTCTAGTCAGATGCTGAAAACAGATAAAATCGTCATCAATCGATATTTCGAGATCGATTATTTTTGAAATAACAAAAATCGCCACAAATTTTAGTACAGATTCTGAAAGCTCATGATGTGAGCTTTCGAACGCTGCATAGCACGCATCTTAGTGAGGTAGCCCCTCAGAGAAACTCTCATTTCAGTGAAAACTGACAAAATCGTGATCAATCGATATTTCGGGATCGATTATTTTTGAAATAACAAAAATCGCCACAAATTTTATTACAGATTCTGAAAGCTCATGATGTGAGCTTTCGAACGCTGCATAGCAAGCGTCTGAGTGAGGTAGCCCCCCAGAGAAACTCTCATTTCAGTGAAAACTGACAAAATCGTGATCAATCGATATTTCGGGATCGATTATTTTTGAAATAACAAAAATCGCCACAAATTTTATTACAGATTCTGAAAGCTCATGATGTCAGCTTTCGAACGCTGCATAGCACATGCCTGAGCGAGGTAGCCCCCCGGAAAAACATTCATTTTTGTTTGGCGTGTTTTCGAGTTTTACTATGGAAAATGGCCGAATCGGAGAGAACCACCGATGGCCATTGCTGGCTACCCAGAGGGAGTTGGGCGGAACTGTTTTAGGGTTTTACTTTGGGGTCATAGGGATGTCCAACGCACACCATGCCGGCCGATTCCGCCGACCCCCCACTTTACATGTCTGCCTGATGGCTGCCTGATTTCGGTTGGCAATGACAATTAACTAGACTTCATGGGGCTAACCTAACAGGCAAACATGTTTGAAAACTGGTCTTCCTTTCATTAATTTTCTATTTATTTTTCATCTCAATTTCTTGGTTTAATAAAACGTCGTGTTCCTAAAATATTCTGCTTTTTCTTTTGCACTTTTTTATGCTTGTTCGTTTTGTCGTCATGGTCACTCAATTTTTTCGCCCAAAAAGTAAAACAGCCCTGCACATTAGCGTAAAGTAGCGCTGCCACTCTTTACTTTAGTTTTACACGGTAGCTCAAAGAGTACATTTTGAAATGGAATACTCTCTCTTGACAGACACTACAAGTTTTACCAGAATATAGTTTACGTATCGATGTGCACGGTGATCTCAAGATTACAAAAATAGGTTTTGGCTAAAAATTGTAAAATTGGAAAGCTAAGTTGAGCGTCGAAAATCTATAGATCGCGTTAACCAACGAGACATTGTCAAATACCATGCTAATTTTGGGCAAAGAAATTTGAGCGGAAGCTGCTAAGCAACAGTAGTCAGTAGTTAGTAACTGCCGGCGTTTTCCACCTATAGGACCGGGTCTTATAACCGGAAAGTGCCTAAATTTGGGGCAACATTTTTGCACCAGTTATAAGAATATCAGGTCTTGTAGGTGGAAAATCTATATTTTACAATTAAAACTAAATGTTCTGCATGAAAAGCATGAAATACACTGATCTTTGCAACAACTGACTGTAGGTTTAAGTCTGAATAGCTCAGTTTTAAACTAGTTTTGAAAACTTAGGCAACTTAGAAGCTCCAATATGCTTACAGCAGCTATCTAAACCTATCAAATCAAGAATTTTACCAAGATTGCGCAGGTTTTTGAACGATTTTTGAACGACCTGCATTCAAAAACTCCATTTATCTTGTAAAAAATATACACAAAACAAAAACGCACAATTGTGAGCTTAGACCCGGGTCAAATAACTGGAAAATGCCCCCTGACTGACCCTGCTTTCTGATCACCTGCTATAAGACCGAGGTCTCATAATGGGAAAAGAAACCCACTTACAAGACCCGGGTCTTATAACCGGAGGAGGGGTCGTAAACTCCGGTAACGTTTAAATTGTAAATTTTTGTCTCAAACACATCATCTCAGAGGCAAGAAGGTAAAAAATGGATTAAACGTGAGCAGGGGTTTGAAGCCTTTTTGAAGGGGGTCCATCCTGAAAACGTGAAACATAAAACTCGGTCATCACAACAATTCAACTCTAAAAAAGTGAGCGAGCGCTCAAACATGTTTGTGCTTTTTAATAGGAAACCTGAAATGGCAGGCCACTGACTGGTTTTGGGCTTAATAATATGAGAACTAACAGTGGTGTCTGTTTAGTAAAGGAAGGAGCGAACGGCTACCCAGTGACCACGGTGTACAAGAGGGGGTTCAAGGGCGCCAAGTCCCCCAGAAGTGCGTCTCCTGCTGGCAGGGACCCGGCCGCTTCTGGGGTGACAGTGATGACCAACCACAACGAGCAGGAGAAGAAGAGCTCTTCCGAAAATCTCTCAGCTTCCAGTCTGAAGGCGCTGGAGAGTGCTGCTGAAAGGTCAGTTTATTTTCAACACATAACAGCGGTAATCGCATCTGTGTGCAGGGATGCCTACCAATTTGAAACCTTGAATTGATATAGTTTGGTATAGTATAAAGTTGGCGATTTGAATTTGATATGGTATGGCATAGTACTAGCTAATTCAGTTTGAATTTGGTTGGTATGAATTTGATACAGTAGTGGTAGTTTGCTGTGATAATGTCACAGAAGCCTTTGGAAATTAGGCTCAATCCAACTTTCTTAAGTTTTTTAGAATCAAAACATGCAGAAAGGATTGGGAATATATTTTGAAAAGTGTTATAAATATAGCCTACAAGCTAGTACTAAAATGAAAACCCCTTACCAAAATCATAATTATAATTTTAGTACTAAAATTATCTGGAAAAGGCGTTTGGTAATAATTGGTTTGGTTTTGATATGGTGTGGTATAGTATAGAAGGAGCTGTTTTGAATTTGGTTTGGTATGGTACTAATGTCTGTTCAAAAATCTTTGGCGCTGGGTACATCCAGCCAGACATGGGCTAGCATTTCGGCTGAGGGGGGGGGGTAGAATTTTCAATTCCTGAGGGGGGGCGGAGGGGGGGTAGGAGCGCCTGAGGGGGGGCTGAGGGGGTGGTAAGCCAAAAAGTCCGATTTTTGGCTAAAATCAAGGTTTTGTTGCTTATTTTTCATTAAAATAAGCTAAAATAAGCTATTCTGAGCTCAATTACACCTAATCCAGGCATATTTTTATCATAATTTTCTATACAAAATTCTTCCAAAAAATTCCTGAGGGGGGGGGGTAGCAGCCGGCTGAGGGGGGGTAGGTCAGAGCCTGAGGGGGGCCCACCCCCCCCCCCCCCTCAGCCCCCCCCTTTGCCCATGTCTGCATCCAGCTGTATCCCGAATTTATGCGTGGTGTGAACCCCATACATGTAGATATGGATCTGTTCCTCTCATCAACGAGACTACTATACTGTTCTCGAAATTTGCACATTGAACTTTAGTTAGAAGCAAGAGGCCTGACAAAAAATCGACTTTTTTGGCAAAGAGCCAATTTTTGTGCCGATACCAGATTCGGATTCCGCAAACTTCAGGCATCTTAAAAATACTACCATATATGGGTCTACCATCAACTCTACTAAAGTTATACTCGATTTGCTAATTCCGACAAGCGGTCAAAATTTTGCTCTCCCATAGTTAAGCACAAAAATTCATTCAACAACGAACACATGGGTTTTTTCCTCAAACCAATTTCAGCTTCACGGTTCTATATTATTTCGGACATGCTGAATCCAGCGGTCACATTGGTTTTGCTCTACAACTTTGATTTTTGCTAGAAATGTGACCTCGAAATTAGGGTGTACACCTGAATTTCAGAAAGGCATAGCGCAACTACTGTTGCATGCGTATACGCATTACGCATATCATTACGCAAAGTACGCATTGCATTTCAGAATGCGTATACGCATACGCATACGCATACGCATTTGAATTTCATTACGCAATATTATTACGCATTCTGCCAAACGTTTGCATATTTTTGCGTAATGCGTATTAGGTTGAAAAATAGCTTCCTTTTCGAATTTCTTGCAAAAAAATTAGTATTCAAGTTGTTACCAAATGGTCATTCTTCAAGTTTTCAGTGTGAGGTGAGGGTACCAGAAATTTTCTGAGATAATCTGAAGCTTTAACTAAGTTGCATACATGTAACAGGAGTCTGCCTGGGTGTGCCACAGACCCCCGAGACGATTTTTCCGACCCCCTCCGATTTTTCTGGCAAGTATTTTTCTGCAATTTCCGACACCAAAATTGCCAAAAACGTTTGTAAAACAGCATTTTTGGCTGTATTTCAGCCCAAATTAGCGATTTTTTACGATTTTTAGCCGAAAAATTGGGATTGTTTGCGGTTTTGACGCCTTTGTGCCCACCCCCTCCCAAAATTTGGGCTCAGACCCTTCCGGCGCTAGAGCCCCCCCAACCCTCTCCCCCTTCGGCGGATGACCTGTTACATGTATGCTAAGTTGTGCTTGCAAATATTTTAAAGACACAATCCCTTGAATTTAGGGTTTCCACGGTTTAGGGT
Source organism: Sabatieria punctata (assembly GCA_030248155.1). Classification (NCBI taxonomy): domain Eukaryota; kingdom Metazoa; phylum Nematoda; class Chromadorea; order Araeolaimida; family Comesomatidae; genus Sabatieria; species Sabatieria punctata. Next base: position 162,284 of record JASANB010005690.1, read on the forward strand.
GACACATCAGTTGTGTTGTATGCTCAGGCTTTCTGTTTGTGCTTCCAGTGTATGCTTATTATTATTATGATTGAATCTGAATGCTGCTAGACTTCTTCTGAAAACGAACATTTGATTAATTTTTTTGCAGGAAAGCGCATATCTCTTGCCTGTCGAAAACATACGTACTATAATATACTATAGTGCAATTCTTTGATGGCAGGAATTTATCATTAAGCCTCGAGTAAATCTCAATAAACCTGGATTATAAAGTTGGATACCTAAACAGCATACTGTAGAGCCAAAAAAGCTGTTCAGTGAAATTTCTCAACGTTTCTGAGATTACGCATTACGCATACGCAATACGCAAAATACGCATTAGTAATTGGAATGCGTATACGCATACGCATACGCATACGCATTTGAAAAATCCGGTATTAAACAACACTAAGCGCAACGTATCATGTGTGCGCCCTATGCAAAACCCCATACATGTACAGTATAGATAAATAAAATGTCCCATCGCTTTTCGGAGTTCACTCAAACGTTTCGTTCTCAGTCACTTCTTTACCGATTTGGCTCAAATTTTCAGCAAAAATTAACAACATGGTTGGCTAAATATTCTGCAAGTTTAGTGCCAAAATTCCGACTCATACTGGTTTTATGACCCGAAAACTAGGAATGAGGGTGGTCCACGCAAATTTTTTTTTCGGTAATACAAGGAGTACAGGCCTGAAACTTGCAGGAATGATTGGTGTTGCTATGTGGCATAACATACTAAGCGGGCAGCCGTGTATGTAGCTCAAAGGGCACTAAAATGGGGGAATTTAAAAACATGAGTAAATATGACTTTTCTTCGTAAAACCGCAAAATGATGATTCTAAAGATTTTCGATTTTCAAAAAACGCTGCAGGGATGGTTTCTATGGTGTGGAACAGAGTTTAAATATCAGGTTCATTTATTTGTCGAACTTCCTGCTACAATCTGTGTTGATTAACAACAGATTCAGTGCTTTGATTCTAGAAGGTGCGGATTTCTTAGCTATGGGATTTTCACTCAAGTTTTTGAAATTTCCCAATTTTAGTGCCCTTTGAGCCACAGGGCTGCCCGCTTAGTATGTTATGCCCAATAGCAACACCAATCATTCCTGCAAGTTTCAGGCCTGTACTCCTTGTATTACCGAAAAAAAATAAGTTTGCGTGGACCACCTGCATCCCTAGTTTTTGGGGCATAAAACCAGTATGAGTCAGAATTTGGGCACTAAACTTGCAGAATATTTAGCCAACCATGTTTTTAATTTTTGCTGCTAATTTGAGCCAAATCGGTAAAGAAATGACTGAGAACGAAACGTTTGACTGAAGGCCGAAAAAGCGATGGGACATTTTTTTTATCTATACTGTATATATGTATCTGTTCCTCTCCAGTGTGGTGCATTTTGAAAATTTGAAACTAGGTAAAGTAATACTAGGTAAAGTCGTCATCTAAAAACTAGGTAAAGTAATACTAGGTAAAGTTCTCAGCTAAGAAACTAGGTAAAGTAATACTACAATGTAGGTAAAGCCCAGAAAAACTAGGTAATACTAGGTAAACCTAAAACGCTCGAAATCAAGTCAAAATATAATTTTTGGTTGAATAGAACAATGATGAAGTTAGTGGAGTTAAAATTAACGAAATTTGACACATTTCAAATCAATATTTGTATTTTATTGATCAAATAAGTCAGAAATTCATTCTCTGGGCCACTGTAATTGTGGGAAAGCCGGAAATTTGAAGGTTTGCTGACTGAAAAAAACCACGTAAAACTGAAAATAGCAAACTAGGTAAACTTGTTCTACCTAGAAGTACCTAGTTATGTGGATTTAAAACTAGGTAAAGTAAAACTAGGTAAAATAGAGTAACCAGCAACTAGGTAAAGTAAATCTAGGTACTTTTCCCGAATATTAACTAGGTAATACTAGGTATACCTAGTTACCTAGTTACCTAGATAAAAAGTGCACCACACTGTTCCTCTCATCAACGAGATTAATATACTGTTCTCGAAATTTGCATATTTTACTTTGCTTAGAAGAAAGGGGCCTGACGAAAAATATCGACCTTTTTGGCAAAGCGCCAATTTTTGTGCCGATACCAGATGCTGATTCCCCAGCCTTCAGGCATCTCAAAAATGTTACCGGCAGGTACCTATGTGTATAAATGTGTAAAATCTACTGTTGTTTGTGTATACACATACACATTTACCATACACATTGAAAATTTGGATTCACATTACCATACACAAACAGTACTTAAAATGTGTATTTTTGTGTATGTGTATTTGATCAGCAAAAGTCGAAAAATTTCGAACAGAAACGTAAAATTGCGGTGTTTTTTGCTGTAGTAATATACAGTAGATATCCTCATAAAGCCTTCAAATGGGCTAAGTAACTCGATTTCAAAGCTATTCAACGTTTCAAGCAGCAGACATTGAGAGATATGATTTTCCTAGCATTTCTGACTGAAAATCTGCCAAAAAATTTCCATTTTCAGTACAATACACATACACAAAAATACACATTGTTTTGTTGAATGTGTACAGTATACACAAATTACCATACACATTTGAAGGTAAATGTGTATACACATACACAAACACAAACGGAAAATCCAATACCAAACAACAGTAGTAAAATCTAGCATATTTTCGAGTCGTTTCTCTGTTATCATAAAAAGCACCTGTCCTCACGTAGTGCCAAAAACGGTCAGACTCAATCTACAATGCAGCATGACACCGCGGTCCCTGGATAGTTTGCACTGGCGCTTTTTGCCTTGTTAAGCGAGTGTGCTTCAGTATCGAGCTAGCTAAGTCAGTTTGACAAATTGGGCAAAGGGCGATGGCATGACAAACCGACGCATCAATGTAACATAATGATCAAGGCCGCTTGAGCTTTGCTTTCGGCCAGCCGTCCTACTCTACACTACGTTGCACCAATTCTTTCATGTTTGTTGACAGAAAAGTGACCGCAAAATACCGGAGGTACTTTGTCTCCACTCGTCGTCTCTTTGGTCTTGTCATTTTGCTTCGGATCAATGAGCGAGAAAGCGCCTCGTCCCTCACGTCTGCACCCTCCGCCACGGGTGCATGCTTCCATCATCGTTCCTCATGTTCGTAAGAGGTAGGTAAAGCGCACTTTCACTTGATTGGGAGTTATCGACCTGTTGACGCGTTATGCTCTAATTAGTGGGAACTACTTGGTCTAGGCAGGAGAACAGAGATTAGCTCCAGTAATCGGACTGGCTCACGCCTGGCTGTGCTGCCGTTGTGTAATTAAACGCATACTCTTTCTCTCTTGCTAGCTTAGCCTGTCACCATGCTGGGCGGTGGCGATGCGTTTGGCTTCTACCAGTTGGTCTTGCGCAAGCACGCCTGCAGGTAGGACGGAAATTTGCATATAGCGGTGTGGTGGTGATGCGCAGCGCGATGACTGTGAGTTAGTTGTGTGGTGTTGGTTGGTGAGCTGGTGTAGTAGAGACAGTGGAGACTTGTCACAATCGCTCTGCGACAATAGCTGAGTAGATGTCGATTGATTTGCCAATGTCGCACACTCTTTAGCTCCATTAGAGTAGGCACTTAAGTCGGACTCCCTTATCGACAGGCGCTTTAAGCGCTAATTGGACCGCAGGAAGTGGATTCGGTTTGGCTTGGCTTTATCACGGTTATTCGCGTCCCCCACCTGTCCACTCACAGCTTTTTCTGTCGTTCACAAAGAATGAGTGTATACTATTCGTTCTATGCTGGGCCGCCGCGACCTATAAATATCGAGATGTCCCTTACCACAGAGATTATAAGAAACTCGGTTCAGAGGTATGCAAGAGATGGAATGTGTGTAACTGATAATCATCAACATGATAACATAATCGCAGGTGTTATCTGATGTTCACATCAACCATGATAACGATGTTCACACATCATCACTAACATTATCATCAGTGAATATCAGTCATGTGATTAACACTAACTAAAAACTGAAAATACAAAAGATGTTCAGAGAAAGCGCAAAAATCTCCAGCATAACCCCTATTATGCATAAACCAAGTCTAGAGACTAGAGCTTTCATACAAGCTAAAGGGGTAATGCTCAGAGGATAATTAGAGATGTGGCGTCGTTTTTGAAGCTCCAGTAATAAGTCATATGGCACGCCTCGAGTAAAATTATTGGTTTTCTCTCGCCTCGCTTACTTCATTCATGTCTCTATGTGTCTGTCTGTGCACTGATGGAACGCAAGCTCAAATACAAGACCAACGCGCTTAGGTTAGCGCTCAGGATTAATTATTACATCAAAAGGTTTGGAGCAAATTAGCGTGTGAACTGATGTTCTTGTTGGTTGGGTCCCTCGATTCATATGTGCTGCAGATTGATCTAAAAATCCATTTCAGGTTGCGGTACATTCTGCATCAGCTCAATCGGGGTGAGCTTCCATTGGAAGACTTGAAAAGAAACATTGAATATGCAGCCTTGGTGCTTGAAACCGCCTACATGGATGAGACACGGTAATTCTGTTGTTCTTAGTAGATGATGATGATGATGATGATGATGATGATGATGATGATGATGATGATGATGATGATGATGATGATGATGATGATGATGATGATGATGATGATGATGATGATGATGATGATGATGATGATGATGACGATGATAACAATGACAATGACAATGACAATGACAATGACAATGACAATGACGATGATGATGATGATGATGATGATGATGATGATGATGATGATGACGATGATGATGACAATGACGATTATGACAATGACACAATGACACTGACAATGACAACAACGATGACAATGACAATGATGATGATGACAATTACAAAGCTTATGACAATAACAATGATGACGAATCGAATGTGTCCAGTCCAGTGTTTACATGACAGTTGAAATTTAGGCGGATATGTGATGAGGATGATGATCTCTCAGAGGTGACTCCAGAAGCGGTGCCCGATGAAGTGAGGGAATGGCTGCAGGCCACCTTTACCAGACAGCAGGCTGCAGCTCGCGAGAGACCGCGATTCCGACAAGTGGCGAACGTGATCAGGACAGGGATTATGTTTGAAAAGTCAGTTTACCCAGTCACCTAGATATCAAAGATGATCAAAGACCTGTTTGTAGGATGTTCAAAAGGCAGCATGCAATAGCTGCGCCGATTCCTCTGGATCTGAAGCCGATTTTGAAGGTAAAATGTGCAGGAATGTCTTAGAAAAATGCATTTTTTGCATTTCAGCACATAAATGACTGGGATTTTAGTCCATTCCGTCTAAACGAAGCCTGCAATAACAACGCTCTCAAGTTTGTCGGCTTCGAACTTTTTAATCAATATGGATTTCTAGAGAGGTTTAAGGTAAAAGCCGCCTTTAGTGCCCGAAAATCTATTTATGAGCAAAAAACGGCTACAGATCCCCTATCAAACCCTAGAAGCCTACCTAATGAAGCTGCAGGAAGGTTACAGCAAACATAATAATCCCTACCACAATCTCGTGCACGCCGCTGATGTGGCTCAAACATCAAATTGGATGCTGACTCAGACGGGCCTATCGGTAAGGAAAATCGATATTTTCACACGACCTGTGCAACCACCTACAGTAGCCGCATGTTTAGGTTACGTTATCGGACTTGGAATTGTTTGCAGTAATCTTCGCTGCTCTAATTCATGACTACGAGCACACGGGTCACACCAACAATTTCCACGTACAGTCTGGGTAAATTTAAGTTAATTTTGGTACAGAAAGAAAACCTAAATGGTGCAAACTTTCAGGTCGGACTTCGCTCTGTTTTACAACGACAGAAGTGTGCTTGAGAATCACCATGTCAGTTCCTGTTTCCGCATGCTGAAGGAGGATGATAAGAACTTGGTTCAGGCGCTGACTCGAGAAGAGTTTAGGTGCCAGCATTTTTTAAAATCAATACCCTTTTAAGCATGTACGAAAAATTTAGAGAATTCCGCAACCTGGTTATCGAGATCGTGCTTGCCACTGACATGTCAACACATTTCGTCCAAATAAAGACCATGAAAAATATGCTCACCTTGCCAGAAGGGTAAGCAATCTTATACTACTAACTTTTTTCCAGTTATTTCCACTCCAGAATAGACAAAAACAAGTCGCTTTGCCTAATCGTGCACGCATGCGACATCTCCCATCCTGCCAAGCCGTTCGAACTGCACCAACAGTGGACAAAACAGGTGACAGGAAAGCTTACATACGCAGTTAGTTCTATGCAAATTTTTGCAGGTAGTCGAAGAGTTCTTCCGTCAAGGCGACCTGGAGGCTTCCATGGGTCTGCCCTATTCTCCGTTGTGTGACCGACACAGTGTGCATTTGGCTGAATCGCAGATTGGTAAGTGTTTTGTGCATTCGGCATTGTAGAAGCTTGATTGAGCTGAGTTGATTTGTAGGCTTTATTGATTTTATTGTCGAGCCCACTATGGTTGTGTGTGGCGAGATGTTGACTAAAATGGTTGAGCCTCTGGTCAGTATTTCGTCCAATCCCGACTCCAACGTGGCCGAAAATGGAATCAGTGATGCCGAATCCACCACCGGAGATACGCTGACCACTGCACTGTCCGAGTAATCCTTTATTGACAATTAATAAGCATAATCAGGGATGCCTACCAAATTCAAACTTTGAATTTGATATGGTATGGTATAGTATAAACTTGGCGGTTTGAATTCGATATGGTATAGTGTAGTACCAGCTAATTCAGTTTGAATTTGGTTGGTATGAATTTGGTACAGTAGTGGTAGTTTGCTGCGATAATGTCATAGAAGCCTTTGGAAATTATGCTCAATCCACCTTTCTTGAGATTTTTCGAATCAAGACGTGCAGAAAGGATTGGGAATATATTTTGACGCATTTGAAAAGTGATATGAATATAGCCAACAAGCTAGTACTAAAATGAAAACGCCATACCAAAATCAAAATTCTAGTACTAAAATTATCTGGTAAAGGCGTTTGATTTTGATATGGTATGGTATAGTATAGATAGAGCTGTTTTGAATTTGGTTTGGTATGGTACTAGTACTAAATTGAAAGTTTGATTTTAGTACTAGTACAATTTTGGTATGCTAGGCATCCCTGAGCATAATTAGTAGTAGTTTTAACTGTGTATGTATAATTTTATTGGTATCACAGAGAATATCACATTGTACAGGTTGTTAGAAAAGAAATTTACTTCCATCTTTATTTTCAGCAGATGGATGTTTTAGCTGTAGGTCATATTTGATCTGGTCGGTTGGTCAAGGGACAAAAACAAATTCTCCAAAATGCTCTCAATTTATTTGTCATGACAGGTTGACGACAAGTGCAAAATCAATATTCTAACCGGAGCGGAAGCAGCCACGCTTCAAGGATATACGGCATTTTTGTGCACGTCATTTTTTGTATTGACGGCTGTTATAGTCAGACTTTTCACAATCCTTCACAAATCTTGTGAAGCCTCATGAAAGCTCTTAATTGACTGTGCGCTCACACGAATTAACACAGAGAAAAGCAATAAAATCTCAACTTTTTGTCTCCGATTTGGCTGAAATTTTCTATTTTGTTTTAATTTGACCGAAAAAGACATTTTATCACCTTCCCGGCCATTTTTGAGAGGGTCACTTTTTCGATCCTCTCACAGATTTCGAGTCATAACTCGGGACCAGATGATCGTAGAAACTTGCGAATTGCAGATTTAGAATCAGAAAAGTATTCTCTTTCAAATGATACCCTAATCGACTGCATTGCAGAGAAAAATTTTTTTTCGAACCCCTTCCGGGACCGATTTGACCACCCCACCGTCAATAGTCCGACTATTTTATTTCATGGAAATGTAGCGCTATGTTTTTTCTTTCGATTAAAGAAAAAAAATCGAAAAAAAAGTAACCCCTAATCGAGTTTTTGGGCCTTGAAAGTTGAAAATCAAAAAATATTCCTTATAATGGATTGCACACTGTAAACAACACAACTTGGTCAGTTTTGAATCGAATTCGGAGATCTTTGGCACACGTATTGTACTGTTCATCTTGCACATAGCCCACAAACCTGGTCCTGGTTGCCGCTGTTTAACACGAGTTTTATGCTTATTTTGTTTATTATTTTCAGTTTCACAAACAATTTCTCGGTTTCATTTGATGTTTCTCATGATGGGCGTCCGAATTGTCTTTTTGAAAGGAATTAGAGCTGGAAATCGGGCAGTATTAACAAACTGGGTCAGAAATCACTAATTTTTAGCCCCAAAATTCACTTGAAAAGCCTTTGGAAACCGAATTTGGCGCTTCCACTGCTGATATTTAAGAGAAAACGGTGTTTTTGGAAGCCCTTTTTGTCATTTTTTGCTTGTTTTTAGCTCTAAAAAGCTATTTGGTACTGTAGCTTAAAATTGCGATTTTTAGCATCCTTACTGAAAAAAACGTGCTAAAAACGCATTTCCAGGCGTTCTGGAGCTTTTTGAAATTTTGGACCCCACCTCTGGACGAAACCCCCCTCGACCCCCCATCTGAGGAAACCCCCCCTACCCCCTCCCCCCAGGTCGGCCCGGAGCTGTTACATGTATGACCTGGACATCTTGAAAGTGTATGATATTTGGTATGTTTCACATACTATCAAAACGTAAAATGTACATACAAACCAACATACATTCATTTTAGGTCTGTATCCAACATTTCAATCAGTGTCATGCCAAGCCGCAGATTTTACATGATACAAATTCCATCCAGCCAGCAGAGCCTAAATGGAATGCGTTTTATCCGTACTTGGCACGTTTTGGATAGCTAGACCACTGAAAATACTTTATTTGGCTGAAATCGCCTCAATAACGTCAATTCATGCTTAGTGCAATGTACTTTAGCATAGCAGTATGCAAATCAACTTTTCAGAGTAAATTTGATCTGTTGGGTACAGTCAAACCCAGACATGGGCAAAGGGGGGCTGAGGGGGGTTGGCCCCCCTCAGGCTCTGACCTACCCCCTTCAGCCGGCCGCTACTCCCCTTCAGGAATTTTTTGTAAGAGTTTTGTATAGAAAATTATGATAAAAATATGCCTGGATTAGGTGTAAATGAGCTAAGAATTGCTTATTTTAACTTATTTTAATGAAAAATAAGCCAAAAAACCTTGATTTTAGCCAAAAAACGGACTTTTTGGCTTACCACCCCGTCAGCCCCCCAGGCGCTCCCACCCCCCCCCCTCAGCCCCCCTCAGGAAATGAAAATTCTACCCCCCCCTCAGCCGAAATGCTAGCCCATGTCTGGTCAAACCCGGTAAGTGCAACACGCTATATCCCAAATTTTCGTTGCATTTATGGAGGTGTTGCAAATATCAAGAGAGTAACAGAGTCTAAGCAGTCTCTGTAAATATTCCTTAAAGTGCACAATGCTAATTGATGCTTGCTTATTTCTTGTAGGTACCAAGTAAGCAGAATGTTTATTTAATGCAAACGTTTCCAACTATCCTTCGCTTAGGCATTGCTTGGGTTGAGCCGGCCCGATTTCCAGCTCTAATTCCTTTCAAAAAGACAATTCGGACGCCCATCATGAGAAACATCAAATGAAACCGAGAAATTGTTTGTGAAACTGAAAATAATAAACAAAATAAGCATAAAACTCGTGTTAAACAGCGGCAACCAGGACCAGGTTTGTGGGCTATGTGCAAGATGAACAGTACAATACGTGTGCCAAAGATCTCCGAATTCGATTCAAAACTGACCAAGTTGTGTTGTTTACAGTGTGCAATCCATTATAAGGAATTTTTTTTGATTTTCAACTTTCAAGGCTCAAAAACTCGATTAGGGGTTACTTTTTTTTTCGATTTTTTTTCTTTAGTCGAAAGAAAAACATAGCGCTACATTTCCATGAAATAAAATAGTCGGACTATTGACGGTGGGGGGGGGTCAAATCGGTCCCGGAAGGGGTTCGAAAAAATTTTTTTCTCTGCAATGCAGTCGATTAGGGTATCATTTGAAAGAGAATACTTTTCTGATTCTAAATCTGCAATTCGGAAGTTCCTACGATCATCTGGTCCCGAGTTATGACTCGAAATCTGTGAGAGGATCGAAAAAGTGACCCTCTCAAAAATGGCCGGGAAGGTGATAAAGTGTCTTTTTAGGTCAAATTAAACCAAAATCGAAAATTTCAGCCAAATCCGAGACAAAAAGTTGAGATTTGTCCGGAGGTTAAGGAGCAAAAGTCGATTCCTAGAGAAACCGGCTCTTAAAAACTAAAAACTCAATCCAAAGGCTGGAAGTTACGGTTGGACGCATATATGCAATATGCAATATCAAACAATGCATATATGCATGGTTTTTGGCATGCATATATGCATATGCAATAGCATCTGCATGCAAAATTCCAATATTCAATAGTCATATGCAAATTGACCCTGATATCAAAATTTTGCATATTTTTAGTTTGCATATTTTTTGTGAAAGGTGTCGCTGACCTTTCATGCTGTATTATTATTTTCTGCAGAAAGTTAAACGATTCAATTAGTTGCTTTATCGATTTGACGCAGAGAAATCCATAACAGCTTAAAAATGTACAAATTTCAAAGAGCGCTATTTCGATTGGCCGATTTCTGGTTTTGAGCTGAGAAAAAAACGAAAGAGTTTGTTTAGCGAATCTGAAAGCACCTGATTACTTTATTTATGTATGAGAATATCCTGGAGTTTTTAGCAGAATTGTTCAAACTAAGGTGACACAATGAACATCCCAAAACAGCCAAACAGACTGGATTTTTGTGTTTAGGATAGTCGCCACGTTTTTCTAAATTTTTAATCAAATTAAAATAAAAAATATAAAATATAAAATCACTTGAGGCAGTTTAAACTATAAATCTGTACTTTAGAGATGAAAGCTTCTCTTTCCACTTAATGGAATGGAAATGAACGCCTTGAGAAGACTCTAAACTCGCAAAGAATGGGAATCTCAACTGAGATTTTCCAAATTCTAACTAGGACAGGACTACAAACGGCTAGGCATGCGAGATTAGAGAGAACAAATTTGAACATGCAAACAGTAATTTAGCCAAAAATCTATAATGTCAACCATTTTTATCTAAAAGTTAAGAAATGAGCTGGTCTTTCGTGTTAAACTGTGTTTCTCTCTTGTTTTTTCCTGATGATGTCATCAATATCTGTAAAATAGGTATGCTTAATAAATGCTAAACATTGCATAGACATTCCAACCAAACTCCAAAATGCTTGGAAAGCGTCCTGTTATCGATTTCAGGCTGCCTTAAAAAATATGCAAATATGCAAAAATATGCATATATCTCATTTTTGCATGCATATGATATATGCAATATCAATATGCACTAGAGATTGCATGCATATATTCATATGCAATATCATATGCATTGCAAAAAAAACCGATATCATCCAACCATACTGGAAGTAAATTCAACAACCTGTCCAATTTTGCATATACAGTGGCTTAACTGCTGATTTGGTAAAGCAATCTATTTTTAGCCGCCGTCCTTCGATCGGTGTTAGAAAACTGCCTCTAGAGCCGGATGGCAAACTGAGGGTTCCGATGCCCTGGAACAAGGAGCTGCGGGACAACAAGGGTAGCTGGAAAGAAATCGCAGCTAAAGGTATTTTTAATATACTGTACCTTCTGATCAGTGTTGTGCCTAGCTCAAATTTCTAAAACTCGGTAAGTATTCAGTAAGTAAATCCAGATTTTTTGAAATTCAGTAAGTACGAGTAAGTACTGGGTTTTTCAAAGAAAACCCGGTAAGTACTCAGTAAACAATCCAGTAAACTCGGTAAAACCTTCAAAATTCAGAAATATACAATTTATCTGAAAATGTTTACCTGATAAAGCTTTTAGCTACTACAATCCTTTTTCAGTGCTGATTGATGAGTTTAAGATAATGTAGCTCGACTTTTCAGAATTTTAATCATGCTTTGTGTTATAATTTCAGATTATTTAATGTTCTAATTGGCATGCATGAAAAGCTTTAAAATATGCTAGAGGATGTGGCTTTAGATGAAAAGCCTGGCCAAATTGGTGGTGAAAATTTGTTCTAATTTTCGCCATTTCCTCACAGTTCGTCAGACTGATGCAAAAAAACGTCAATCAAAATATAGCTAATAGAAGTAGATATAGTTCCTACTTCTACAGTCTTCGCGCCTGATAGTCTGTTTGCAATTCTGTCGCGCAAAGAAAGCTTAAGTTATTTAACAAGCAGTGAAAATTGCAAAAAATTGGCAAAAATTGTGTGTTTTGTTCGTTAGCAGATCTATTAGCGAAAGAAAAACCGTATATTTTCTTGCACAGGTGCGGCGAGCTACCTATTGCAGAAGCTTTTACTCAGTAAACAACTCAGTAAATTACCGAGTACCGAGTTTACCGAATTTTTTTTTAATTGAGTAATTCAAAATTGAAACTCGGTATTCAGTAAGTAAAATTAAGAAAAATTTTTACCGGTAAGTATAAGTACTTACTTTAATTCAAAATAACTAAGTACCGAGTAACTTTTACTCAGTGAATTTACTGGGAACAACACTGCTTCTGATACTCTGAAAGTTTTTCTTTTAGAAGAAGCAGAGAGGAAACAATCAGAAGCATCAAAGGGAGAAGGCAAGAAAAAGTAGAAGAAATGGTTGGTTGTTCAAAATTTCCCAACTCAAAGCTCACGCAGAAACGGTGTTCCTGTACAGGTCGTTACAGTTTTATGCTTCTCTAGTTGCTACATACTGCATACTTTTATGGAAATCGTGTTCTCATGATTATAGTCTATATATGTGATTTTGCTACACTGTCTACCATTGTGTGAGAAAAAAAGCACAGGTCTTCCAAAGAATGTTTGCAAACCAAACTTGGGAAAACGGAGGCCGTTTTACCGTAAAATTTCTATTAATAGCGGTGCGCTTTTTTTTTCGTGATTGCTTTTGGGGCGCTATTGTTGGAGCGTGCGCGTTTATTATTTCAAGGCTAGGTACATTCGTCTTCTCAAGTGTCCTCATTTTTCTAAAACTACAGGGTGTTTTGAGCTAAAACACAAGCAATCTTTATATGAGTTTTAGTCTGACTAATGTTTGCAAGTTTAACCAAAGAAAATTGTCTCAAAGGGACAGTATTCTACATTGGAAACACGTACAAAGCATACATGGGCCGGGGGGGTAAGGGGGGTATACCCCTCCCCCTCGGCCGGCCATACCCCCCCCCTCGGCCGTCCATACCACCCCCTCGGCCTTCCACCCCCCCTCCCGGAGGGAGAAAATTTCGCTTATTTAATAAAAATTTGGGGTTTTTTGGCCTTTTTGGGGGGGGGGGGGACCCCCCCCCCCCCCCGAGGTCTCAACCCCCCACCCCCCCTCCGGATTTTTCCGGCCCATGTATGGTACAAAGCGTTGATAGTAGTACGCGTGGGAGCGCTATTATTAGAAGGGCGCTACTATTAGAGCGTACGCGTTTATATTTTCGGGCTGTCCGTAAAGAGCGCTTTTATTAGAAGTTTTACGGTATATCTGAAAACAAACAAAAGATGACAAAAACAGCTACTATAGGTCACAAATAACAGCGATGAAACGCTAATTTCCATTATTTACGTATTTGGTAATGGTGCTTACTTTGGGTCGGGGTCCTAAAACTGTCTACATGTATATGTCCTACAGTTTGGTAGCCCTGTGCACCTTTGCAAATGCATATTATTATAATAGATATAAATCTTGGTTGTCTCTACGAGCCATCAGAAGGATCTTGATAAAAATTCAGGTCGTATTTTGACTTCTGACACTACAAAAGCCCCGCCGCTGCAAATTATTCCTTAAATCGGCTGTGTCCTTACAACGTTGCAATAGTTTGTTTCGTCGTCTGACAAGCAAATTTCGTTCTTGCACCATTCGCTCAATCTGTACCGTCAGTGAGCGCTCTACTTTGGCCAATCGCTCACATTTGCGCTTCAAATAATTTTCATTTCCTCTTGCTTTCCGCTCTTCTCTTCTTTTTCCAAGTCCCGCAAAACACAATTCCACAATGAAAGCTGCTACTGCTACCCCGGCCCATAGTAGAAAGATGAGAGACAAGCCAGAAAACTGCAACAGTGTTAGGGGTTGACCAGCAGCTTTTCCATTCATAGTGTTTTGGTTAGCAGGACATTTGGGTTTAGAGGCAATAACTTGACTGATCAGAGTTTTGGACTTGTCTATATAGTCGCTACTGAATGTGGACATCAATACTATGGCTTTATTCAGCAGTGGAAGCCATGTAGAATTTATTCTCAGAGCGTGTCCAACCCAGTATGAAGGCAGACTGTCACTGTGATCTTGAATAATATCAAACGGACAATGGTATGGGTAGCCGAGAACAAATTCGTAAGAGTCGTAATCCAGGGCCGGAACAACCACTTCCCCAACTGCAGCAGATTCCATCATGGATGCAGTATTTCCGCCATATTGTACAGGATTATGCAGCAGAGCTTTTCTGAGCTTACTGAAGAATTGAAACTCTGACTCCCGAATCTCTTGACTCATCCAGTTGCCAGGTATTTGAATGCCCAGTGTCACTTGCTTGCTATGTATCAAGTCCAAAACCTCATCGTCGGTTTCGAACAGTTTTGAATGTCTGAAGTTGAGAAGACTGCTTAGCAGTAGACAGCGGTATAAGCCACTAACTAGGGTAAAACAAAGCGCAGCAGTGAGAATCAGTTGATGGGCCGGTCGGTGGCTCAGCTTCTTACTGCCCAAAATCAGAATTTTGCAGATTGCCGACAAGAAGGCCAGAACAGCCCAGACTTCCCAGTCGAATGCACTGAATACAAGTAATCCATTCTTCACAATGCTCGGCTGATGTGCCTTGGCCAAGAAGGCCAGGTTTCCTTGCAAAATAGGCAAGGTAAAGTGGAAATATTTGCGCCGAAAGTTGGTTATGGTCATGCGGACTGCCATCATGTCCAACGTGCCATTGTAGACCATACCGAGACCCCCGTGCCATGTGTTGTTTTGGTACCAACCCCAGTTGGTCCATGAGAATGTATAAAATTGAACGGGAACTTTGAGAAGTTGCAGAATATTGACCAGGATCGGAGTAAGCAAATGATCTGTGGCACAGGGATGAAAATTGCTGCCAAGCCAATGGTAGTGAAGTAAGTTGATCGTACAGTTGTGCCAGAATGATTTTGGATCGGCAGGAATTATTCCTAAGCGGAATACTTTAGAGCTGTTCGACAGCATTGCACTTAGGGGTTTTGTTTGTCTTGTTGAGCCAGACAGAATATGTAAGTTGAAACTTTCTGTAAACATTTAAATAGTTATTGACCACGGTAAGTCAGTGAGTTCCATACCACAAAGCTGGCTGAATTTATAGCATACACGTACTGAGGGGCTTGCGTACTATAACCCGCTGACCAATTTATTTGAACTCAATCCCCCACCCCAGTGTCATACAAGTTAGTTGCAGTTAGAAATTGAATAAATATTCAAAAATGAAACAGGAAAACTGCTTTTGAATGGCAAATATGCTCAGACAAATTCAGTTTCCAACTGGCTAATGTGTATGATAAAACACACAAAATTGCAGAAATTGCTGACTACAAATTCAGAAATTCAAAAGGATAGTTTGTAGTCACAAGATCTGAATGTGTAGTCGTAGTCAATTTGTAGGCTTGATAAAAGCCCAAAAATTAGTACCGGAGATTTCCGCTTATAAGACCACCATAGTTAGAAGACCATGGTCTTTAAATAGGTTTTTGTTTCCAGTTATAGGACCATGGTCTTCTAATAGGTGGTCAGAAAACTTGGTTCATAGACACCCATTTTCCAGTTAAAAGACCATGGTCTTAGTTTAATTGACCGATTTTAGCACACAATTAACTGTTTTTAAAGTGAACAAAAGCTGTCCATCGTGAGAAAACAAAGGCAGAAATACATAATATAGCTAAAACATGATTCTGATTTTTGTTTTGAACGCAATACAGTACCTACTATGCTTCAACACAACCTTTCTTTTTGTAATTTCAAGTAAAGTTTTACAAGTCAAGCGTAAACTGGTCAGGCATGTCTGGAACAGCCATCTAGGTGAAAAACAAATTCAACTATTGGCTAAAAATCCTTTTTTGCAGTGAAATAACATTTTCCAGTTATAAGACCATGGTCTTCAAAAGGGCGCCAAAAAGTGACCCTAAATTTGGGCATTTTCCAGTTATAAGACCAGGGGCCTGTTTCACCAATTTACAAATCATCACAAATCATCACAAATACAAATACAAATACAAATACAAACGGATTTCTGTTTCACCAACATGCCAATTTACAAATACAAATACAAATACAAATACAAGTAGAATTTCACAAATACAAACGAAATACAAACGTTCCTGTTTCACCAAAATACAAGTGATTTACAATTCCTTCCAATTTGTGAAATTTTTTCACAAAGGTCGGAGGCTTTGTAAAATAATTATTGGTTAGTGTTCTCGGCTGTCTTGTGATGGAAACGTTCTCAAGTGACTCTGAAAGCGGTGAGGAAAATAGAGAGCCGGTTCTTGCTCAAAAAAGACACACTTATCGGCCGCGAATCAACTTGTTTTTGGACGACAACGCCTCGTTTGTTGAGCGATTCAGATTCGATCGAGCCGGCGTGGAGAGTCTGCTCGAGTCACTTGCCCCGCGACTGGAACACCCGTCATATCGAAATGGTGCACTGTCGGCGCAGGAACAGTTGCTCGTCAGCTTAAGCTTTTTTGCGTCTGGTAAGAATTTATAAATTTAAAGTGAGCACCTCATGAGGAAGGTTTTGTTACTGAGATTGCTTGTTCAGCTGGGCCAACAATCGGATTTCACTAAATAGCTACCATCTGCGGCAAAAGTTAACAATCTAGATCCCTCAGTGGCCGGCCAAAGCGATAATTGGTCTGGCCGACGCACCCTCTACTGATACATATCTAAGGAGGGGTACTTTTATATTTGGACAGGTCCTCCGGTGCGTACCCTATTACTGAGGCGTCGGCCAAACCAGTTATCTATTTGGTCGGCCACTCAGGGACCCAGATTGCAAACCAGGCAAATTATAAACGACAATTAGATGTTTTAGTTCAGATAAGAAAAAAGAACGAAGACAATAAGAAGTTATTTTTGGTGTGCTACTTCGGAAAATGGTTAATACCAGAATTTATGACGTAATTTCTCCTAATCTTTTACTGATTGGCCTAAAAATGGTTCCTAGAGCTGATTATTGAAAGAATTTTTTATTTTTTATATTATCAATCAGTTTTGGAGCACAAAAACCACCATACACCCATTATCCAATACCGGTACGCACTCTAATTCTAATGTACCTGTTTTAGGGTCCCTGTACTACAAAATCGGTGATGCGCACGGACCGTCGAAGGCTACTGTCTGTCGCGTTGTGAGCCGTGTTGTCAGCGCTGTCAACGATTTGCTGTTTACGAGAACGGTGCGCTGGCCAGAGGCGCTTTCGGAGAGACAGTCGATTGCCACACGATTTTATGCCACCGCCAAAATGCCAGCAGTTTGTGGTGCTATTGATGGAACGCTGATTCCTTTGGATGCCCCTTCCCTGAGCGAGCCCCAGTTTGTCGACCGTCATGGTAACCACTCATTGAACGCTCTTATGGTGGCCGGTCCTGAGTACCAGTTTTACTACTGCTGTTCCAACTGGCCTGGCAGTGTGAATGACCCTAGAATTCTGAAAAATTGTTCTCTTGGTCTGCAACTTCAACAAGGCTGGAGGCCGTTTCCTGAAGCCGTGCTACTTGGAGACTCTATCTTTGGGCTGAAAGATTACTTGGTCAAACCGCTGGCAAACCCCCAAACCCCTTCTGAGCGCCGGTTCAACCGAGCTCACAAATCCACCCGGCGCATTGTTGAGTGCGCGTTCGGCATTTTGTTCAATCGCTTCCGCTGCCTGAAGCATTTGCGAGTCCAACCGGCATATGCGGCTTGTATCGTAAACTGTTGTGTTACCTTGCACAACCTCTGCCTCAGAACAAAGCCAGTGACTGACCAAGAAATCAGTGAAATTGGCCTGAACGAGTACGGACTGGAGGAAGAACGAGACACAGAAGATGAAGTGGATGAGAACCAGGACCCCAACAGCCGCGCGGCTGGCTTGCGACGTCTCAGATTATTGTTATCTTACTTCCGGTGATTTTAACCTCACATTGTTATCGAGCCAGTATACAGTTTTGAGAAGATTGCAGTTTATAAATGAAAAATTCAAAATGGAATCACTTATCGGTAACACAGCAATTTACGTCTTACGACTACACACGTTTAGAGATCTTTCCATCGTCATCATAGGCCCACTCTCTGTAATCACATTTTCTCAGCTCACAGGCCCAGAATTGCTGTCCTTTGGAAGTGCCGCGCTTGACAGTGTGAAGAAAGGCCGCGGCGCCGCAATGGCAGACAGGAATGCTAAATGCCGTGTCAGTTTCTTGCGCCAGACTGATTTCGGGTTCGTCCTCCTCATCCTTCGATTGCGATTTTTGAGCGTTTTCTAGTGCGCAACCCCTCCCTAGAATTTCGGCTCAGCTCGGCGGGCGCCGGATCCCCCAACCATCTCCCCTTCGGCGGATTGACTTTTTGACTAGATGCTCAAAAAGGTTGAGAAAATAATAAATTTTCTGCTCCACAAAACTTGAAGAACTCCCTTTGATGGCAATAAATCCTCGACAACATTTCTTGAATAGTACGGCGAAACGATACTTTTTCGACTAGAGATGCAACCCTAATGAAAAATACCGGATACCGAATAAATACACTTTTTTCAACGCTTTTAACATACGTAGGATGAACTGATACCACGTTGAATGGGCTATATTTTCGAGATAGTACGCTGCAGTTAAGTCCAAAAATCCGCTAATCTGCACGCAAAACAAAACAAAAAAATGCGCTCAAAATCTACAAAAATTGTCATGAAAATGCGACTTTTTGGCCATCCGGTATTCAAAATGTACCTACTGAATACCGGATGGTGTTTTGGTAGAGCTGAAAAGACCGCATTACGGATGCATCTCTACTTCGACAAAGTGATAGAATGCCTGCTCTACTAACCACAGTTGCTCTGTTGATATTCGGCCACACAACGTCTCGCAGGTGTTTGAAGTCTTTAGTTTCATCGGGAACCGTGGGCAGAGCAAAGGGAAGTGACTGCGCCTTGCATTCCTCAAAGATCTCCTTCCACTTTGCGGTCTTATCCTCGTAGGTGATATTTGGATCAAATTTATCGAACAACAGATGCTTTTTCTCTTGGATTCTCTCAACCAGCCATAGTTTCTGCGCCTGAGTCATATGAAGCCTTCTTTTACTCTCCAATAAATCCGTTTGTTGCGGCACAACAATATCCTCCATTTTTTTGCTCTGAAACTAATTTTTTTCTCCCTCCTTCTTCTTTGCAAATCACTTGTGAAATTTTTTCACAAATACAAATACAAATACAAATACAAAGATTTTTTGGTGAAACAGAATCCGGCCCGTTTGTATTTGTATTTGTATTTGTAATTGTAAAATCTGCTTTGTATTTGTAAATTGGTGAAACAGGCCCCAGGTCTTGTAAGTGGAAGACTCCGGTAGTTAGTGCAGTGGTTAGTAGTTTAGTAGTCACTACAAAATAGGTCTACACTCGGCTAGGCCAGACCCCCCGATAAGGGAGCCCATACAGACGATTTTCGATTCCCCAACTTTCTGGCAAGTAATTTTTTAAGAAATTATCACACATTTCCAGACACAAAAATTCTAAATAAACTCCCAGCCCCTTCGCCATCGGCGAATGACATATATGAGTACTAAGCAAGCATCGTAATTAGCTTAATTTTAAATGCACGATCATAAATTAAGCCCCAGTTGTTGGCTTGGTCACCTGAGCTTTGCTATTAACTGTTGTTCGGTATTGGATTTTCCGAATGTGTATGTGTATGTGTAAATGAGTATGCACATTTACTGGCAAATGTGTATGGTTATTTGTATATACACGTTCAACAGCTAAGTCGAGTGGGACAGACCCTCGGGACCCCTTGTTAAAAACTGAGCCCATAATTTAATTGGAATTGAATTGAAATTCAAATTTCATAATTTTACATCACTATATGACTCATATACGTGCATCTTGTACGATGGTTATTTTGACAACGTTAGTTGCTGGATCAAGTACCAAATCTTTATTCCTTTGTAGAGCGGTAAAAAAGATGGCAATTTCAATGGAAAACCCAAGGTCGACTCAACCAAGGATCAGGTGGTTTAGCTGGATGAGAAGAAATGACTTCTATGATCAGGTGCAAATTGGAGGATTTTCCTTCATCAATTTGGCTTACACCTATGTGGAGGTGATGTTTTGGTATGTGGTAATCCTGATCTGCATTTGCCTTACTATCTATGATGCTGTGCACCTAATTAATCAGTATACTGACAACCCAACAGTGACTAAGCTCAACGTTCACTATAACACCTCGATCACCTATCCCAAATCAACTCTTTGCATCGATCTCTCGAGCAGGGAAACCAATCTTCATACAATCCAGCAAAAGAACGGCACTCAGCCGGTCAATGTGACGCAGTTCCTGATGGGGCTGAATACAAAACAGAAGTTCCTAGATGAAGTCTGGATTCCTGAGCTGACCGGACTTGCCTATGACTATATTTCTTTACTGGCACATGCAGAGAGCAATCGTGGTCTTGGACAGACATATGGAAGGAACCTGATGTACTCAGTTCAACCGTGGGTTGCAAAGGTGCGCTTCTTCCTAACTGATATGGTATAAGCAAATTAGGGGTTACTCACACAGTAGAGAGGACAACCAATCGCTCCCAAGACCTGGCTTAGCACTACTGATAGCTGTTTCTACAGCATACATGAAATAATAGGGGGGAGGCCAGTCCAGTATAATAATATAGTCCAATAGTGCAGTATAATAATCTGCCAAAGAATCGGAAATCGGATGGCCTTCTGCCATTCTGAATCACGATGAATACAGTATGCGTTTTGCATAATAACCGCGTTTTTAATAAACGACTGTTCTCTCTAACTCGGTGGAAGAGGGAAGACCCCCTCCGGAAACAGTTCATAAACGAATGTATCTTTATGAACCAAAATCTAGTCTGTTACATGCATATGTGCATTTTGTGCTCGGTCTTCTGGGTACATAATAGTGTTTCCGAGTAAATTTATTTTGAAATTAAATAACTATTTTAAGTTGCTTGCTCAGCCAGGGTCTTAATAAACTCTGTGTTAATAAGCAAAATCCAAGAGCTAATTACACGCATTGATAAAGGAGGTTTTAGTTGTTTATTTTCAGAGCAGTTTTTAGACTAATCTGGTAGATTATACTTGTATGATGTATGCTGTGCTGAAATATAATTTGCGTTATATTTTCGCAAAATCGTTTGTACCGTACTGTAAAATAAAATCGAACAACCGCATTTTTTCGTTCGCTGAAACCATTCCAAGTGTGGATTAAACGCTTTCCATCACCTGCTATCCCAAAAAATTCTCAGAATAGCACAGAAATAATTAACAGCCAGAAACGTCAGAGGTGTCTTGAGTCAGTGTTGGAGGAGTTCCATATTCCAAAAATACATACTTCTCTCCTTTTTCAGTTCCTCATACCTCAGATGAAATCCTTGCACATCGGACTTGATGGTCTTATAGAAAAGATAGGTCATGAGTTGGCGAACCTGGCATGGCTACAGGTCAGACAATACACCATTATGGGGGTGAGTGGCCGGCCACTGGGTGCTGTTAGTTCACTGAGGAATGGCCAACTTTGTCTGTACGTCAGCCTGGGCTCTGTTGATGCCAAGGACGACTTTTACCTCACCCTCAATGCTGACCTCAGTTACAATATCGCTGAAGAGTTGAGGTTCACTGGTCCGAGGTTTATCAGCCTCAACCTAAATGGACATGCAGCGACTGATCGTAAGAAGGCTTGCCATCGTTATCTTCATTTTACACCGCCTTTTTAGGTTCTCTACTGCAGGCAGAAGGTCAGGGAGTGGTGAGTGCCCAGTTCGGCTGGAATGTGAGGGCCAGTTGGTCAGTGCAAAGTGTCTTCAAATCACTGCCGGTCCGCAGACAGAAAACAGTTTGTTCTGAAGTAATCGACCAGGAAGCGTGTGAGGACAAATGTCGTGCCGACCTCATAAAACAGCTCTGCCGTTGTTCGGCCATCACTTTGCCGCGCTTCTATCCCGATCTAGACCTCTGCTCCTCGGAAATATATAGAAACTGTCTGGAATATGCGGGATCGGATGACAAGAACTGTACCAAAGAATGTCTGCCATCATGTACAAAGTACAAGTTCGACGTCCGCTATTCTTTTACAAGTCAGAGAGAAAATCCTGATACCGAGGCCTATATCAAACTGCTGGTTAGCGGGTTTGATTATCCAGAGTTCTCTGAAGAAACGGCACTGTCCTGGCAAAATCTTACTGCTAATGTAGGCGGCGTTATAAGCCTCTGGTTGGGAGCGAGTTTCATGGGACTTCTGCATGTCTGTTTGTACTTCATTCGATGGGCTTGCAGGAAAAGTTTCACGCAGGATGCACCAGTTACCCGTGTTTACCCCAACTCATTGGCATTTAGCAAGTAAAAGGACCACGTCATATATGTAAAGTGTATTAAATTTCGTAAATGCATCTATTTTGCTAATGGTCTCAGTGTGTTTTATTTCCATGTGACAGCACAGTCCTGGCAGAATCAGCTATGCCGAGCTTCAATCGGTGGTGCCAAAGCACCACCTGTCATGGATGGTCAAATATGGCCAGCTCAAAGACACCAAAAACCAAGGCTCTATGGGCATTGCTGATAACTGTATCGCTGTTTGCAGTGGGGTTCAATATCTATGTACTGTTCTATGCATATCTGGCCGATCATTGGGGAAGCCGGGTTTACAAGTCTCCTATAGCGCAGAATGATATGCCACCGGCTACTGTAACAATTTGTAATTATAATCGGATCCAAGCTTCAAAGGCGGCACGACAAAAATTGGATTCGGAGCTGATTAGTTTGGTTTTTGCATATTTTCCAGTTTCCAATTATGTCAAATTTCGTGAAATCAACTGGTATAATGAAATCACTGTTAAACGATACACTCAGTGGAGTACAGAGAGAAACTTGACTGTGCTGAATGTGTTGGATGAGATGGGACAGTCATGCGAGGATATGATATTGGGAACAATTGGTCAGACTTATTTCAATGTCTAAAAAATAAATAAATAAATAAATAACTTTATACAACGCACATGTACACCAGATACATTCCAGCAATAACCCAGATGGGCCACATGCGAGGCAATCAGGATGGGCCGAGGCGGACTCGAACCCGCTACGTGTCATACGCCGCGTGCATGGGAGCCGAGATGCTCTCCAATACACCACAGACGCAGACACCACAGACACAGACGTCTGCAATGAAAACGCTTTCGGACTGGTTGCAACGCCTGTTTACACCAGGAATTATGGCAGGTGCTACCAGCTGGGAAACATAACTCAAACTGCTGGTAATTGCAGCTTTGGATTGAAGCTTCTTTTCTTGCCCAGTGCTTTCATTGATGAGAAACCTTACGAGATAATCTCAGAATTTTGACAATGATGACATCGATGACAATGTCCACAATGACAACAACAATGATAATAAGGACAATAACAATGGCAACAACGTCGCGTCGTTTTGGCCATGGGTAGTTTACGCTATCCCGTGTGTCACGGCGGCCCCGGCATCTGCGAGAGCGGTTGTTTGTGGGTTGGAAACCGGTCAAAGCGACTGGAAGTAGTCGACATAAAGCCCAACCCCGACCACCGAAAGCCGGAGCCAGTAGCTAAATGGGAACCAAACCGGAGCTGCCGTTGCACTCTATGACAGCAAAGGGGAGGGATGTCTGTAAGGGCACTCCATTGAAAGGCTCTGACAAGAGCGCTGGGTGTCCTGAGCTGGAATCCAAACAAACAAACAAACAAACAAACAAACAAACAAACAAACAAACAAACAAACAAACAAACAAACAAACAAACAAACAAACAAACAAACAAACAAACAAACAAACAACCGCTCACAAACAACCGCTCTCAAACAACCGCTCTTGCAGATGCCGGGGCCGCCATGACACACAGGATAGCGTAAACTACCCATGGCCAAGATGCGACAAGATGAATCATAAAACCAGGCTAGAATACTCAGAACTTGAGCAGGAGTTTTTTCCGCGATTTTAGAAAAAACCGAAAAAAACCGGAAAAGAACTTTTTTCGGAAACGAAGGCCAAGGTTTTTTCGGAAAAATATCCATCCCAGTGACAATGATGATGACAGTGTAGAGAATTATGGTGTGAACAACCAAGAGAATGGACGATTTCTTTATTTATTCTAAGAAAATGATGAATGTCTGTATTCTGTACTGCAGAACGCATTGAAAGAGTTGCGGTTTTGCTGGATGTACAAGATGAAGAATACATCAGTGTAGTAGAAAATAACTATGGCGATGAAGGGTTTGCAGTACAGGTCGGCTACAATGGTGCCATCAGGCCAACAAAATGGATTGCGATTTCACCGGGGTTTCACACAGCAATAGGGTTGCAGCCAACGCTAACAAAATGGACAGTTGCTAACAGTTGGTTGTTCACGCCACCCTGTCAAGAGCAACCAAAAATGCCGATCATGTCAAACCATTTCTATTCGACTGCATCATGCAACCGAGACTGCATGGTTAAGGCTGCAGCTGATGTGTGTGGCTGTTGTTCGGGATTCTGTCCTAAGCTTTACAGATCGTGTGAACTTCATGAAATGTATTATTGTTTCACCAGAAATTTCTCACGAGACTTCGCAGACCGGTAAATGTTAGACTAAGCCACTGAGCTGACCCCAACCTAAGTTCTGCAGGCAAGAAAAGAGCTGTGTAAAGGAGTTCTGCTCACAACAACCTTGTAACTGGCCAAGTTTGGAAACACAGATTTCAATGACACGCTTTCCAGTCAAAAACCAGTTGAGTGGCTGGCAATCATTGATTAAAGAGCGCATAGGAAAGAATTTGAATTTTGGACAGATTCAGCGAAGAATCGCATTGCTTGATGTGTTCTTTGCATCAGATATGGTTATGGTAATAATTTCATCTGTTACCTTGGTTGTTTTGCGCAAAAGCATTTTTACAGGTGGTCGAACATTTAGAAAAGAAAACGCTTGATGAGCTGATATCAGATCTTGGTGGCTCAATGGGCCTATATTTAGGAGCCAGTCTCATAACACTTATTCATGCAATAAGTTATTGTGTCTATGGAAGCAGCAAGGCTTTCTTAAGAAATTCTGTTGCACCAACTAAACAACAGAACCAATAGTTCTGAACTGAATACCTGTGATTTGAGTTCAAGAGAATAAATCTTGTAGATATTGCAAACACGGCAGCCATTGCAGTTATTCAGTAATTGTGCACAGTTTGCACCGACTGTGGAATTTGTCCTGGAGAGTTGGTGGTAATCTGGTGCGTTGTAGTTGCTTATTTTGTGGTCTTTAATTGAATATTTATGGCTATCGGAACTTGATTTTCAATGAAACTATCAGAACAGTAATATGGAAAGTGCTTAGTTAGATGTCAACCATCCTAAATCAAAAGGAGAATTGGAAAGTGTTTCAAAGTGAGCTAAATTTATAGACAAGTACATTAGTGTGCGAACAAAACATGTTCTACAGAAGAAGTGAAAAAGAGAAAGAGAAAGAGAAGAACGAAAGAATGTCCGATCCACCAGAATAGTGACTAAATGAATAAGTTTTAGGTTTTTCGGTCTTTCCGAAGTGATTAGACAAGAGTGTGAAAAACTATGATTTCATTCCGTTCTTGCAACTTCATGAATTTTTAATCCATGAATTATTTTTGAACTGTTTATCTCTTTTGTTATTATTCATTGAATTTTGCAATTATGTACAAATACGGCATCACACAATAGTAAAACCATTCAAACATACTATAATTGCCTGAATTCAAAAATACAATTCACCTTCAGATGAACACCTACAATTCAAATCATAAGCAAGATAGCTGTGTATCATTAATTTATAAACATCGAGTTTTTCTGACTTTGCTATACACCAATTCAAGAAATAATATAAAAACCCCTGCTAAAAGAGCTCCCAAGAATATGATCAAAGAGCTGGACACTTGTTGAAAATTTATTGAATTTCCTCTGCTTGTCTTCTTGGAGCAGTACTCAAATTTCTTCTGTAATGCTCGTTGAGGTGCAGCGTCCATGAATCTGTCAGTGAAGGTTTGTAGAGAGAGTAGAGCCTTGTTTATAGGTTTGATCCACTTTGATCCTTTCATTGAAGCATAACCAGTGCGATAAGTTGGTAAATCTTCACCACTAATAATGTCAACTCCACATATGGCTTTACCCAGTTCTTCAACGTGGTAAACAATATCATGTCCAGCCAGGGGGATAACCACATCTCCTGTTTCTTGCATTCGAAACTGATA
Source organism: Sabatieria punctata (assembly GCA_030248155.1). NCBI lineage: Eukaryota > Metazoa > Nematoda > Chromadorea > Araeolaimida > Comesomatidae > Sabatieria > Sabatieria punctata. Next base: position 188,703 of record JASANB010005690.1, read on the forward strand.
GCCAGGCATTATTCTTACTCTTTCCTTGCCCATTGCCTGTCTCAACTGTCTGAAGTATAAATTGACGCTTTGCTCAATTTCCGTCCGCATAAAATTTCCTCTAGCCGGAACAACTATGTGGACTTTGTTTGCCTTTACAAGATCTATCAACTGCCAAGGGTCAGTGAATAGTTTCAGTTCCGGGACTTCAACCAATACTCCTAACAGTGTACATTTGCACAGCCCTGTAAACAGTAGACAGAGGAAAGTTGTAATAAGGACTACAAGTGCTGTAGATTTGTGCAATACTTTCATGAGAATGGATGTAATTTTTAAGGCAGCAAATGCAAGTAAAAATAAAATCCATGCATGCTGACTAAATATTCCAGTGAATGAGCTGTGGAATACAATTAGTGGCTCGAATGATTTTGCAATGAAAATCGTATGGTCTCTGTGACAATGGGCCATGTGAATTGAAACATTTCTTGTCGCACTGCTGTCTCAGTCAAGTGTTCTGCAAGCATATCCAACGTGCCATTATGGATCATGTAGAAGGCGTGACGTGATGCCAGGTTTTCCATGTGAACAAGTGGTACTCTATTTTGATGCTCAGCAATCCAAGTAGTCTGGCAAGGATGGCTATTGTGAAGTGTTGAACTAAACAGGATGAGTCAAGTCTACATGACTCACTACTCATAGAGAAACTTAGTTTATTGAGTGGACATTTCAGGTTGAATTGACCAGCTGGTACTATGCCTAGTCGAAATACGCCATCTGACTGTTTTTTTATTATTGTGCTGCTGGCAGCGGATCAGTCAGTTTAGCCGATTGAAATGGAAATCCAATATTGTTCAAATACTAATACCCACACGACCCAAAATGAAGGTTCAATTGATCTACAACGTGGTAATGAAATTAAGAATTAGAATTAAAATTCAATCTATCAAACCAAGTAGAAATAGTTAAAAGTCTAACTACAGATGAACTAGTGTTGTAATACTAAATTTTCTGTTTGACTATGACTACCGGAGACCTGGTCTTATAACTGGAAAATGCCCAAATTTAGGGTCACTTTTTGGCGCCATTTTGAAGACCATGGTCTTCTAACTGGAAAAAGTTATTTCACTACATAAACGGATTTTTGGCCAAAAATTGAATTGCTCTTCACATAGATGGTTGTTCCAGAATTCGCTGACTATTTTACGCTTGATTTGTAAAAGTTTCTTCGAAATTTTACAAAGAAATGTAGTGTTGAAGCATAGCAGGTACTGTATTGTGCTGAAAACAAAGACCAGAATAACTTATTTTACATTGGAATGTAGTTCTGCCCTGTTTTCTGACGATAGACAGATTTTCATCACTTTAAAAACAATTACTTTGTGTGTTAAAATTGGCCAATTTAACTAAGACCAAGGTCTTTTAACTGCAAATGGGTGTCGATGAACCCAGTTTTCTGACCACCTATTAGAAGACCATGGTCCTATAACTGGAAACAAAAACCTATTATAAGACCATGGTCTTCTAACTATGGTGGTCTTTTAAGCGGAAATCTCTGGTATGTCTGCAACCCATTCGAGTTCAAACTATATCATAGTCAAACCATTTGACTACTATGACCACCATTTTGACTCCTTTGACTACTTTTTTGAAACAGAACCAAATCGACTTTTTAGCTGTTTATATATTTCAGTCAAGATATGACCTAAAATGGCTGGGATTGCGCCTGTGACTCGCTTATGTACTTTGAAATAAAACAATGTAATTGTCCGCAAAAATGAGCACATGAGCAAGCGTATACCTGTCTTTATTTTTGTAACTTCGTTTTCAATCTTCGTTTTCAATTAATTTCGTTAGCAATTTTCTTGAATTTTGGTATTCGTATTCATTACGAAAATCAAAAATGGTCTATTTAATTTTCTCTCTAACTTTGACCAGCTGCCCGTTTGAGTGCGATACAGCAAAAGTAACCTATTAGTTTGACTTTGACTAGTAGTAGTCATAATAGCACTAAGATTAACACACTTGTTGGTTTCCAGTTCAGTATATGTGAAACTGTTACAAAGCAGCATGCATTTTTATATCTTTCAAGCACTAAAACGATTCAGAAAGTGCTAACCAATGGCGTCTATCATACGAACAATCCTATTTCTGTTCTCAATCAATTTATTTATGACATTGGTGAACGCAGTGTCTAGTCTCTTCAATTTTTCTGCAACTTCTCTCTGTCTTCCATCTTTCTCCTTTTTGTGCTTACAGCCGAACAGAATCTCAGTGAGAAATATCACCATTGAAACCAAAATCAGCACCAAAAAACCACCCAACAATCCAGAGAACTGAATCATTGTCAATGGTTCACCAGGCAAAGTAGAATGATGTGCACGATATATGGGGCATGGAGGTTTTGTCTTCGCCATTTTCAAAACTCTCTCCTTGTATGTCTTGAAATAATGCTGGTTATACGATTGCAGCATAACGATTGCCCGATTCAGTTTACCCAACCATTTTGACTTTTTCTTCAAGACATAGCCTATATTGTATTGCGGTAATGCTCCCACATCACCAGTTACAATTTCAAACTGACAATTGTATTTGACAATATCAATGAAGTAGTATAGATCACATTCAAGTGTGGGAAGGACAGCTTGGCCCTGTACAACACTTGCGATTTCTTTTCTGAAACTGCGGCTGGTAAATATAATTGGATTGCGTTTGACTGCTTTTCTCAACTGGTAGAAAAATGAATGGTTTGATTCAAGCAATTCTTGGTAAATCCAATGACCTTTTTGTGGCAGAACAATTGTGGTTTTACCTTCGCTGATCAGGTTAAGTAACTGCCAAGGATTGGTGAACAATTTAGTACATGAAACATTAAGCAAGCTGCCCAAAAGCAGACATTTGTAAAGTCCAGACAACAAAGTGAAGCTCAGCATACCTATCAATATTAACCTAGCTCGGCTTTTAGATACAAGCCTTGAAAGCTTAAAAGCAACGGCCAAAGCAATGAGTGATAGCCAAACCTGCCAACTGAATACTTTTAAGGCTAGATCATTATTTTCAAATATCTTAGGTGGACTAGCTTTGAATAAAAACCCGACACTTTCTTGCATGATAGGCATTGTAAAGTCAAAATATTTGTGTCTCATAGCCGTTTCTGTCATATGAATGGCGATTGTATCAAGTGAGCCGTTTTGGACCATGCCTAGCCCGCCAGTCCAAGTTCCATTTTCAAATGAGCCCCAGTTATGCATGGTCAGCAAATGAAGCTGAACTTTTACTTTCATTAGCTGAAGTACTCGAACAAGAATGGAAATCAGCATATGAGCCATAGCACATGGTTTACTAGTGCTGCCGAATGGATGGAAAGTAAGTTGAGAAAGTGAGCAATTTAAAGAAATTGCTTGTGGATTTGATGGAATAACTCCAAGATGGAACACACTTTCGCTGTTCATAACTGAGCTAAGGGTAGTGTAGAACAAGCTATTCAAAGCTGTTTGACAGTTTGAACTGCTATGCAAATTGAAACAGGCTGCACTCAATTTCGGAAATAGAATTTTATTTAGATTACTGTGTAATTATCACCAATGTGCAAATTGAACTAAACAGGATAAGTCTTAGGGGTCCCCATTACTCTTCCCTATACACAGTTCCCCTCACAAACAGAAAAAAAGGTGAAATGAAACGTCAAAAATACACAGAATTTGTAACTGATAGCACAGATTTCAATTACATCTTTGTCAGCATTAACATCATCACTTCTGTGGATCAACTTTTCCGGTTCGCATGGTGTTCAGTATTGGTTTTGGTTGTCCTCTGCTAAACAGCTTGAATATAGCGTTTCTGATGGTTTTGTTAAAAATCAAATAAACATAGCCGTTAACTGTAGAATTGATCACTGTGAAATAAGCAACCAGATATACCAGACTATCGCCAAGTGCCCAAGATAAATTCCAGAAAATATAAAGCAGAACATAGACTGTATTGATAATACAGAATTGTAAACACAGGCTTAGGTCATGTTGGCGAGTAGTGTTGCCAGCATTGCTATTGCAGTATAACTTTGCTAACCGTACTGTCACAGCAATATAGCACACAGAAGGAAACAGAATGCTGAATGCTCCAAAAGTAGTTGTGCACAGGAAAATTATAGTTTTAAGAGAGGTAGTATTTACAGACACATTATATGTGCTAATCAATGAGTTGGATTCAAAAACCACTGGATAACCAAAACCTTGTTGTATTAGACTAGCTACAAAACAAATAGACCAAAAAGCCATGACAGACTTTACAGTAGTTCTAGGACCACACAGTCTAGTGTAATGTGACATAAACACAATACCAATAAACCTGTTAAACGCCAAAGCATTGATGTGTATCGAGCCCAACAACCATCCTAAATTCACTAAATAACCTAAAACCTTGCCCGGTAATTTAATTTCAAGCAGTATGCACAAAGCAGCAAACATGTAAGGAAAACAAATCACCTGATCTGCTACACCTAAACTCACAATCAAAATTAGTCCTGGTTTCTTTAGCCAATGGGTCTTTGAAATAACAGCAAAAATACAAACAAGTTCTGCCAATGAACCAACTGCTGTGAGTAGGAAAACTGTATACGCAATGGTGCTATAGGCATCCATCAGTAGACATTCAAACAATGAGTAACAAGCAAATCTTAGCTCAGTCAGCTAGTGGATATGCCTTAGCAGGTGCCCCCAGGTGCTGAAGTGTGCATGATCTAATTACAAGCCTTTAACACGCACGTTGTGTCACACGATCGATCCTATAGAGAGAAATGAAGCGGGTTTAGTAGACAAAATAATATGAAAAATCTACGTCTGTCCCACCACTCCAAGGTACAAAAGTTAGGGTCAATGTCTTTGTCAGTAAGCAAAAAATGGCGTTCGACTGCATTTTTGGTCAATAACAGCAGTACGGAGAGATTAAAGCGCATTCTAAATCCCATTTTTGAAATCTGTATGTCATTGCGGATCTATTGGTGTATTGAAGGCCAACCTAGCACAAAATTTAAGTGTATAACGCTGGTTTGAAGTGGACACCTGAATTTTAGCTTTTGGGCTCAACCACCCCTACTTTGTAAGGGCGCCCTGGCGCTCTCTTTGGTCCAGTGGGGCTCATACTTTGGGCTTCGCAGTTTTTTGACACATACTTAGATATATGTAAAAATGAGCAAAATCGGTGATGTGACCCAGACAGATTTGGGGAGGCTCCCTTATCAGATCCTGAATCCTCTCAGAAATTCCGTCTTAATTAGAACACCGGCAAGCGAGTAGATAAATTGGAACTGACTGGATCTCATACATGTAACAGGTCATCCGCCGAAGGGGGAGGGGGTTGGGGGGTCTGAGCCAAAATTTTGGGAGGGGGTAGGGCACTAAAACACGCTTAAAAATCGAAAAAATCGCAATTTTTGGGCTAAAAATCGCCAAAAATAGCTAATTTTGGCTGAAATGCAGCTAAAAAGTGCTGTTTTGCAGGCGATTTTGGCAATTTTTGTGTCTGAAATTGTAAAAAAAATTGCAAAAATTTGCTCAATTTACTTGCCAGAAAATCCGAGGGGGGTCGGCGAAATCGTCTCGGGGGGGGGGGGCCATCTGGGGGGATCTGGCCTAAGTCGGGTGGGGGCAGACCCCAGACCCCCCTGTTGCATGTATGCTGGATCTGCTATTGCACAGACAGCCGCTCCACACAGCCTGCCGCGTTCCAAAAGGGGCCATCCATAAACGACGTCGTTCCAAAATCCCGATTTTTCTGACCCCCCTTCCCCCCAAAATCGTCTTGCGTCGTTTCTGGGGACCCCCTCCCCCTAGGCGACGTCGTTTTCCGTTTACCCGCCCCGATAAAAGTGCAGTACATGCAGTACTGTCATTTTTTCTTGTTGCCATACTGTACAATGAATTGAATAGATCCCTTCAGCCACTCTGGGAAGCTTTTCTGAATGTAGAAATCTTTGACAGAATGTTCCTAAATAATACATTCAAAGTTCCCTAAAATTCCGAAAAAAGCGACGTCGTTTTCTGCTAACCCCCTCCCCCTCCTGGTGCGTCGTCTATCGTTGCATTTCAGCCGACCCCCCTCCCCCCTCTGGAACGACGTCGTTTATGGACGGCCCCAAATCTACTTTTCAGTTCCAACATCAATTGAGAACGTAGCAGTGTTGGAAGATCTAACTGCGGTTTTCGATTGGGCAAATGTATTGCAGTTGAACATTGCTCTGCACAAATCCTCAGTTCTCCATCTATACCCATGCTTAAATGCAATGTATGATTACACTATTGATTGATGGTGTAATCATACCTTCGTCCAATTGTGTACGCGATCTGGGAGTTTTTGTTACTCCAGATTTAAAATTTTCCACCCATTGTAACGTTATTGCCAAAAAAGCACGTACAGTGGCCAATATTATTTTGTCTTCTTTTGTGACTAAAGACCCCGATTTTCTTATCAAGATGTTCAAAACCTATGTGCATCCAAAATTAGAGTACGCCACTCAAGTTTGGTCCCCATATTTGGTAAAAGATGTTCAAACTGTTGAATCCAGTTCAAAGATTCTTTACCTCTAGAATTCCTGGATTCAGTGCACTTCCGTATGAAGCTCGATTAGTGGCAACAGGGCTTCAGTATTTGGATATTCGACGGATACAAGCTGATCTTGTATTCGTTTTATAAGCTGTTACATGGCCAAATCGACTTGCCCTTTGACCAATTTTTCTCTATCTGTCCTGCAAGTTGTACTCATAGTCACGCGCTACAACTTTCGGTTCGGACCGCACGAACTAGAGTTGTGCCGATATGAACAGTCTCCCTAGCAGTGTGATACACTCTTGTTCTTCAAAATCCTTTAAAGAGGCAGTCAGTCTCATAAATTTATCGCGTTTTACTAACCGATAGGCCTGATTTACAAAATAGCCTCGAGCTAACTCAGTCCTTCTTCCGTTGTCATTAAGATATGCACTGTAGAGTTTATTGTGATACTGTCTGTACGTACTGTACGTACATTGTCTGGGAAGTAAAATTTCTTTCTTTCTTTCTTTCTTTCTTTCTTTCTTTCTTTCTTTCTTTCTTTCTTTCTTTCTTTCTTTCTTTCTTTCTTTCTTTCTTTCTTTCTTTCTTTCTTTCTTTCTTTCTTTCTTTCTTTCTTTCTTTCTTTCTTTCTTTCTTTCTTTCTTTCTTTCTTTCTTTCTTTCTTTCTTTCTTTCTTTCTTTCTTTCTTTCTTTCTTTCTTTCTTTCTTTCTTTCTTTCTTTCTTTCTTTCTTTCTTTCTTTCTTTCTTTCTTTCTTTCTTTCTTTCTTTCTTTCTTTCTTTCTTTCTTTCTTTCTTTCTTTCTTTCTTTCTTTCTTTCTTTCTTTCTTTCTTTCTTTCTTTCTAACAGTAATGGAGAACTTTGGGTGGAGTTTGACCAATTGTTATTTCTGCAAATCGTGCAAATTCTCATTCGGCCAAATAAAAAAAATTGTAGTTATTGGTTAGTAGTTAGTAGTCACAAAATAATAGGTCATCTGACTGGTTAATCATTATTGTCTTGTTTAGTTGTGGTCATACAGTTTATCTGATTGAATTGGAAATCCAATACTGCTAAAATACAAATAGTTGATGCAAAGTGAAGATTAGGTCAATCTATAAACCCAACAATAAAATCTAGAATTTCAATATTAATCCAATAATTTATTGAACCAAGCGGAACTTATTGGCTAACAAGTCTAACTACAGTTTAACACACTTGTTTGTTACCAGCATATGTGAGAAGGGTACAAAGCAGCATATATTTTTACACCTTTCGTGTACTAAAATCATTCATAAAGGGCTAACCATTGGTGTCTATCATATGAGCAATCCTATTTCTGTTCTCAATCAATTTATTTATGACATTGGTCAACATAGCGTCTAGTCTCTTCAATTTTTCCACAACTTCATTCTGTCTTCCATCTTTCTCCTTTTTGTGTTTGCAGCCGCACAGAATCTCAGTGAGAAACATCACGATTGAAACCAAAATCAGCACCAAAAAACCACCCAACAATCCAGAGAATTGAATCATTGTCAATGGTTCACCAGGCAAAATAGAATGATGTGCATGATATATGGGGCATGGAGGTTTTGTCTTCGCCATTTTCAAAACTCTCTCTTTGTATGTCTTGAAATAATGTTGGTTATACGATTGCAGCATAACTATTGCCCGATTCAGTTTATCCAACCATTTTGACTTTTTCTTCAAGACATAGCCTACATTGTATTGCGGTAATGCACCTGCATCACCAGTTACAATTTCAAAGTGACAATTGTATTTGAAAATATCAATGTAGTAGTATAGATCATATTCAAGTGTGGGAAGGACAATATGGCCTTGTGCAACACTTTCTATCGCTTTTTTGAAATGGAGGTGGGTAAAGATAATTGGATTGTGTTTGACAGCTTTTCTCAACTCATAGAAAAATGAATCGTTTGATTCAAGCAATTCTTGGTAAATCCAATGACTTTTTTGTGGGAGAACAATTTTGGTTTTACCTTCGCTGATCAGGTTAAGTAACTGCCATGGATTGGTGAACAATTTAGTAGATGAAACATTAAGCAAGCTGCTCAAAAGCAGACATTTGTAAAGTCCTGACAGCAAAGTGAAGCTCAGCATACCTATCAATATTAATCTAGCTCGGCTTTTAGATACAAGCCTTGAAAGCTTAAAAGCAAGGGCCAAAGCAATGAGTGATAGCCAAACCTGCCAACTGAATACTTTTAAGGCTAGATCATTATTTTCAAATATCTTAGGTGGACTAGCTTTGAATAAAAATCCGACACTTTCTTGCATGATAGGCATTGTAAAGTCAAAATATTTGTGTCTCATAGCTGTTTCTGTCATGTGAATGGCGATTGTGTCAAGTGAGCCGTTTTGGACCATGCCTAGCCCGCCTGTCCAAATTCCATTTTCAAACGAGCCCCAGTTATGTATGGTCAGCAAATGAAACTGAACTCTTACATTCATTAGCTGAAGTGTTCGAACAAGAATAGAAATTAGCAAATGAGCTGTTGCACATGGTATACTAGTGCTGCCAAATGGATGGAAAGTAAGTTGAGAAAGTGAGCAATTTGAAGAAAATGATTGCGGATTTGATGGAATAACTCCAACATGGAACACACTTTCACTATTCATAACTGAACAAGCTATTCAAAGCTGTCTGACAGCTTCAACTGCTATGTAAACGAAAAGCAAGCAGCACTCAATTTTGGAAATTGAATTTTATTTAGATTACGGCATAATTCTGCTGATCTGCAAATCGAAAGTGAGGTGAGAGAAGAGAAGACAAGATGAAATGATACCTGATAGCACTCAGAATATTTGAATCAATATCACTGCAGTGGCATTCATTTCTCTGTATAGGGTCGATCGTGTGACACAACTTGCAAGTTAAAGACTTGTAATTAGATCACGCACACTTCAGCAACTGGGGGCACCTGCTCAGGCATATCCGCTAACTGACCGAGCTAAGATTTGCTTGTCCTTCATCGTTTGAATGTCTACTGGATGGATGTCTATAGAACCATTGTGCACACAATTTTCCTACTCACAGCAGTTGGTTCATTGACAGAACTTGTTTGTATTTTTGCTGTTATTTCAAAGACCCATTGGTTAAAGAAACCGGGACTAATTTTGATTGTGAGTTTAGGTGTAGCAGATCAGGTGATTTGTTTTCCTTACATGTTTGCTGCTTTGTGTATACTGCTTGAAATTCAATTACCAGGCAAGGTTTTAGGTTATGTATTGAATTTAGGATGGTGGTTGGGCTCGATACATATCAATGCTTTAGCGTTTAACAGGTTAATTGGTATTGTGTTTATGTCACATTACACTAGACTGTGCGGTCCTAAAACTACCGCAAAGTCAGTAATGGTTTTTTGGTCTATTTGTTTTGTAGCTAGTCTAATACAAGAAGGTTTTGGTTATCCTGTGGTTTTTGAATCCAGCTCATTGATTAGCATATATAATATGTCTGTAACTACTACCCCTTTAATAACTATAATTTTCCTGTGCACAACTACTTTTGGAGTATTCAGCATTATGTTTCCTTCATTGTGCTACATTGCTGTGACAGTACGGTTAGCAAAGTTATACTGCAATAGTAATTCTGGCAACACTACTCGCCAACATGATCTAAGCCTGTGTTTGCAATTCTGTGTTATCAATATAATCTATGTTGTGCTTTTTATTTTGTGGAATGTCTCTTGGGCACTTGGCGATTGTCTAGTGTATGTGGTTGCTTATTTCACTGTGATCAATTCTACAGTTAACGGCTACGTTTATTTGATTTTTAACAAAACCATCAGAAGAGCAACATTCAAGGTGTTTAGAGGTCAAGGAAAACCAAAGATGAGCACCTTGCGAAGTGGCAAAGTTGGTCCACATAAATAATGTTGGTAATCATGACAATCTATAGACAGCATTTATCGTCTGAGAAAAACACATAGAGAATTGGAGCAACAGGCTACGAGTGGCCACATTTAACAAACAGTATGGACGTGGACCAAATAAATGTTTACCCATTTTTTGAACTTTACTCAAACGATTCGTTCTCGGTCAGTTCCTTATCGATTTTTGGCTGATTTATTGCCATGACAACTGGATACATGTTGCGCCAGTTTGGCGCCAAATTCTATGCCATCCTGGATTTATTACCTTAAAACTAAGAATCAAGGTGATCGATGGAAATTCTAATTTTGTTGTCAATTTAAAGAATATGGGCCTGAAACTTGTAGAGAAATTATTGGTATTGTCAATGGGCACATCATACTGACTGGGCAGCCCTCTAGGTTAAAGGGTACCAAAATTGGAGAATTTGAAAACCATGCAAAACGTGGGATTTTTCCAAAAAGGAGAGGAGAGGCGAGGCGAGGCGAGGCGAGGCGAGGCGAGGCGAGGCGAGTTCTCTCTAAACGATTGTGTGACACAAATTGCATGTTACAGACTAGTAATTACATCTCGCACACACCTCTGCATCTGGCAGCACCTGCAAAGGTATATCCATTAGCTGACACTGCTAATATTTGCTCATAACTCTTTGTTTAAATGTCTACAGAATGGATGTCCATAACACCAATGTGTATATAATTTTCCTGCTCACAGTTGTTGGTTCATTCACAGAACTCATCTGTATTTTTGCTGTTATTTCTAAGACCCACTGGCTAAAGAAACCAGGACTTATTTTGATCGTTAGTTTAGGTATAGCAGATCAGGTGACATGCTTTTCTTACATGTTTGTTGCTTTGAGTATTGTGCTCGGAATTCAATTACCAAACAAGCTTTTAGGTTATGTATTGAGCTTTGGATGGTGGCTGGGTTCCATGCATATAAATGCTTTAGCATTTAACAGGTTAATTGGTATTGTATTTATGTCAAAATATACTAGACTGTGTGGTCCGAAAACAACTGTAAGGTCAGTTATACTTTTTTGGGCTATTTCTTTTGTAGTTAGTCTAATACAAGATAGTTTTGGCTACCCCGAAGTTTTCGATTCTAACTTAATGATTAGCATATATAATAAGTCTGTAAATACTACCTCCCTTACAACTATAATTTTCCTGTGCACAACTACTTTTGGAGTATTCAGCGTTCTGTTTCCTTCTGTGTGCTATATTGCTGTAACTTTCAGATTATATAAGTTATATTGCAATAGCAATGCTGGCAACACTACTGGCCAACATGACCTAAGCTTGTGTTTGCAATTCTGTGTAATCAACATAATCTATGTTCTATTTTTTATTTTATGGAATGTCTCTGGGGCGGTTAGTGATAGTCTGGTATATCTGGTTGCATATTTCACAGTGATCAATTCCACAGTTAACGGCTATGTTTATTTGATTTTTAACAAAACCATCAGAAACGCAATATTCAAGGTGTTTAGCAGAGGACAACCAAAACCAATACTGAACTCCATGCGAACCGGAAAAGTTGATCCACAACAGTGACGGTGTAGATGTTGACAAAGATGTAATTGATATCTGTACTATTCTGAGCATTACTGACATTTTATTTCACCTTTTTTACGTTTGTGACGGGAATTGTGTATTGAAAAAGAGAAAGAGAAAGAGAAAGAGAAAGAGAAAGAGAAAGAGAAAGAGAAAGAGAAAGAGAAAGAGAAAGAGAAAGAGAAAGAGAAAGAGAAAGAGAAAGAGAAAGAGAAAGAGAAAGAGAAAGAGAAAGAAAGAAAGAAAGAAAGAAAGAAAGAAAGAAAGAAAGAAAGAAAGAAAGAAAGAAAGAAAGAAAGAAAGAAGACATTCTAATTAATGAGTGAAATGACAATTCTTTATTCAGCAATCATATGTCAAAAATCATATTTTCTAGAGAAGGAAAGTGTTTAGTGTTCATAAAAACCATTACGCACCCCCACAAGTGCCACACGTGTGTGGACAGCTTTCCAGAACAAATTTATTCGAATGGCAGAGATTTTTCCATCTTGGACAATTTCGACTTTTGTCTGGACAACCTAAACTCCAGATTTCCACTATGCAAGCATATACAGATATTTTCCGAACCTGGGGCGTGTGTCGTGGTCTCTGTACTGGGACATCTGTACAGCTCCTTAATCTTCTCAGCATCTTGATCAGATGGCCCACTACGCTGTCCCATCTGTCTATTGTTCTGATCAACAGGCTCATTAATTGCACTCATCCATGGTTTCTGCCAAGACATCCGGGAATAGTGCATCACACTCTAAACTAGAATGATATTTATACCCAGCTCTAAACCTGTCTGTAACTCCATAGTCATAGGTTCCGGGAGATGAACCACTGAAGAGGCGAAACTGATACTTCCAGCTCTCTGGAATGTTGTCCCAATGAACATCTATGTACTGATCGCGGTCCGGTCTTGATTGTTCATGAGGAAAGCCAATTGCATGCATCAGTTCATGCACTAGGGTGCCATGACTGAAGCAACCGGGAGCATAATTTACCGTATGTCTGCCTCTGTTTTTGGGTCCTATGCCAGTTGAGTAGCACCTAAACCTGCTGGTCAGAAACTCTCAATGACTAATTTCAACTCTGTTCTCTTTCACCCAGAATGGTCACTAATCTTGATGAACAGATGCACATTCTGGTTATAGTTGGGTATGAACTTCAAACATGTCCTTTCGTGGAAGAAGAGCATAGCACAAGCTATCTTCTTTTGCTGATCAATTGGAATTCCGCTCTCAATTTCGTATGGGATGTACAGGTCCTTCCAGAGATTCACTCCAGAGAGTAGACCTTGGTGCTCCTGAAGAAGTAGCTTTGCTCTCAGGCAAGTTTACCTAAGTCTCTTTGCGAAGAGAACAGCCATAACTCGTGTTTGTAACAGATACATGAATAGTAAAACACTTACATCCATTTTGACGTCATCTAGTTCAGCTGTCGGGTCAGATACCTCACCCACGATAGAATGAACTGCTTGTCTGCAGGTGTCATAGTTTCTGAGTTCTGGACTGTCCCAGACTTCTTGACTGATCACCTCAGCCTTCGACAAAGTTGCAAGTCCAATAACAATGACGGTCAATAGAAGTGTCATTATTTCAGAGTCTGAATTACTGAATTCAAGCACAAACCGATCTTTTATAGTTGCAGCTGTGTTATGCAAGCTGAATTGAAATTCTTCATGGCATGTTGGCTGGCAGTCAATGCAGCTGAACCAACTTTTCTTAAAAACACAACAATAGCAAACAATTTCTTGTCACCCCACCAGCACCTGTCTTTGAAGAATGTCAGGTGGAACAACAGAGAACTATAAAGGCGAGATTCTGTTCGTAACTGCAGTCATTTGTCCGAGACAGTCGTCATGCTGAAGTTGTTTGTTCTAGCACTGTGTGTGGTTGTTATCTACAGCCAAACCTGTGTCGACAAGTTTAATGGCTGCGAACGCTACAAAGACAGGTGTGATAAATCGCGATGGGTTAAATTCTACTGCCACAACACCTGCAACAGATGCGGAGGTAAAAAAATAAACACACAATCCAGCTGCTCAAAAATCGTTGATCTTGTTAAGAATGTGAGGATGTAGCTGGGTGGTGCAAGCGCGTCAAGCATCTTTGCGGGCCAAACGGTGGAAACATAAATACCTTCTGTCAGAAGACATGTGGAACCTGTAAGGAGAATTACACTACGCGACAGACCGAACCCACAGATCCTCCTAGAACCACCAGAGGAACTGAACCAACCGACCCACCAAACGAGTAGGGTACTATTTTTTACCAATCAAAATGAATTAGTGAAGTGTGAATGAACATTGATACTGATTTGCTTTCTGCTTTTCGTAATCATTGAAATGCATAGAGAGTGTACTGTTGTTTGTGTATACATATATATACACATTTATCATACACAAAAATGCACATAGCTTTTCAATGTTTGTATTGAAAGTTCTTTTCATTGAAGTTACCTTCTTGGACTAACCTTAAACAGAGTCAAGCACTTAACGAAATATGACACAGACGCTTAGAATAATGGCAGCTTATATGGGACAATTGCAAACTACAGCCAACCATTGTCAAAAGTCAATCAAACGAAGAAACCATCAATCAAATTGTTCAAGAAGAAATAGATAAGATACCATAATGCTGACATAACGACTACTAATCAGAACTCTTCAATCGCAATTTCCACATTGCCTTTCAAAATCTCCCTCACATGGAGAGTTGCAATCGAAAATTATCTTTGCTAAGGACGAGCATGGATCCCATTTGCGAAGACTCCAGTCCATTCTTAGCTGCGAGCGTCCCAAACAGCCGTTCTGCAAGTTTGGTCTGGTCGCGCAATTGATGAACAAACTTCACTGACATTTGCGCATCTTCTCTGAACTTGTAGACTTCAATCAGTTGCTCGAAGAACCCTCTAATTGCTTTCGTCCGGATACTCAGTTGCCAGTCACCCTCAATGACCAGTTGGGTCAAATTAGGAAAAAGAGCAGGAATTTTAGTAATGAAACAACAATGCTTCAAGTTTCAAGTTTCAAGTTTTACTCGCATAAAACACCCACTAGGGGTAAACTTGCGAGAACAGAGAAGATTACATAACAGTCATAAAACGACCACTCACAACCAGTTCAAAGAAATCATTAGAACGACAGAATGATTCAAACTCGCGCGCATTACCATAAACTATGTGTGCAGGAAGGGCATTCCAGATATCAATACAAGAATGCAAAAACGACTGAAAAACGGGCTGGCAGATTTGCAAATTGTGAGAACGCAAACGGGAACTACGACGATTACATACAGGCACGATAAAAGAAGATGGAAAATAACGAAAACCAAGGCGGTACTTATAAAACAACAACAATCTCCTAATAGTCACAGTTCGACAAAGAGGTAACCAAGAACGCTCAGTAATACCACTGGCTACAGAAGTTAGCTGCTCATATGAAGTGTCTCGCGCCCACGTATTGGTTAGGTTACGCAACATAAAACGCTGGCAACGTTCCAGCTTAGCTTGGTGGCAGTGCGCAAACGGCCACCACACTTCGGCCCCATAAAGCAAAGCACTATGAATGCAATTAAAGTAAACAGAAGCAAGGACTGAACAAGGCGCAAACTTCCTAAAATTTCTGCACAATACACCTATGGCTTTCTTGGCTTTAGAGGCAGTGCCTTTAGTGCCAGTGAATGCTTTTCCTCCCTCTGATCCAGTGGGAGCAGCAACACAGTGATTCTCTTCCGAGTGGCTTCCGTCATCAATTGAATCTTTTCTTGAACTGATTCAAACTTCTGATGACTCATTCTGAACTCAAATTGCTGGAGTTTGGCAAATTTGTTTGTCAGCTTGAAGAAACTTTCTATCATGAGTTCAGACCAAGTGCCGACGCTGCTTAACTCAATTGACAGTTTGGTGAGGTTCTGGCACTGGGCAAGATCGGAAAGGAGCATATCAACAGCTGCTTCTCTTAGATAGAGCTCTATATCTGATAGGCTCTTGGCCCAATGCTTCAAGAACAGACATGTCTGTTCAAATTGCTCTGAATAGCTTGAGTCGTGGCAATGCTGAGTGAGATGAAGCACATTGGGACGTTGAAAACGGAGCGTTGAAATCGTCCTGTCAAAGCACTGACTTTCAAATGTCTTTAGTCTAGGTAGCCGTGCACAGAGTTGGACTAACTGACCATTCCTGACTGACGACCATTTGTGTGTCGTCCTGATGGTTAACTCTTGAAGTTGTTGACAGGTTTCAATTATATCAAAGACGAGGGCTTCGGCACAATTTCGCAAGTTGACGTTGAGTTTTCGAAGCGAGCTATGGCAATGTGCCACTATATTGCCAAATCGCTCCAGAGTAAGTGAACCCCAGTCGGAAGGTTCAATATTCAATTCAGACAAATTGAAGAGGTCAAAAGATAGAATCCAGGGCAGTGCAGTAGATTTAGAGGCCGTGTTGACGAAATCAATACATTCTGGCTTCACGAGAGGTTGGCACTGTTGAAATAATTTTTCGATTTCACTAGACAAAGCATCGGGAATCACTCCGTAATTGCGAAGCTTGACTTTTGTAGGTTTAATCCGCTTCAACAGAGTCTCTAGGGCGTTCGCACTTTTCTCTTCCTATAAGCCAATTTGAATCAAAACTATCAATACTGCTCAACTCCATACATTCCAGTGGGTTTGGCTTGATCGCTAAAGACCAACGCTGCTCCCATAGCAAGTAAAACTGCGCTTTTTAGCTGTATCTGCCAGTTAGACTATGTACATATGTTAGCACGTTTTAATGATTTGAGTCCAGAATAAATGGGCAAGAAACCAAAAAACGCTGAAAGACCGCTAAATATTGCAAAAACAAAAGCCCCAATTTGGGCTCAAATGGAGCTAAAAAGAGAAATTAAAAACAATTTCAAAACATTAGCTAAAATATTGCTCGCTAGAAAAATCGGACCGGGAAGAGAAAAATCGTCTATAGTAGAAAGTTTAGCAATTTTAGTGTCTGAAAAAATTTAAAAAATCGCAAAAAATTGCTGAATAAATTAACTTGTCATAAAAATTTGGAGGGCGAGTCGCCTAGAGGCGATTCTATTGGAGGTGTGCCCTACACCGGATGCGGCAAAGCCTCCGCCACATCTATCTACCATAAAAACTTTTAATAAACGCGCACGCTCTAATAGTAGCGCTCCCACGTGCACTACTATCAACGCTTTGTTTGTATCAATCAATCAAAGTTTATTCGCCTCGGAATAATCAATATACTATAGTTAAAGTACGGCACCA
The DNA here is from genome assembly GCA_030248155.1 of Sabatieria punctata. Lineage (NCBI taxonomy): Eukaryota > Metazoa > Nematoda > Chromadorea > Araeolaimida > Comesomatidae > Sabatieria > Sabatieria punctata. The sequence goes on from JASANB010005690.1 coordinate 205,905, forward strand.
TGGGTACTCCAGTCTATCCAACGCGCGGTATGAAGGGGTTCATTTGAACCTTCAAAAATCATACCGCAAAGTTTTACCATTAATTTGCAATTTTTGAGCGAAAGTGCGGGAGGAACGTGCTGATAACTGGTGGTTTGTAAGTGCATTCCAATGCTGTACAACACGAAGGGAAAAGAAATGTTTGCGACAGTTAATTCTCGATTTTTGAATAAGGACCTTAACATCATTACCTCTGGTTCTACCTTGTCGTACAGTAAAGAATTGTAGAAAGTCCAAATTAATAAGCTGCCTGTACATTTTAAAACACAAATTTATATCTGTTTTGGCACGTCTACATTCCAGAGTCTCAAGCTTAAGGAACGATAGTCTCTCACTGTGTAACCTTTTCAGAAAACCACACCTTAAATATAGTCTACGAGTAAAATAGCGCTGGACATTTTCAATAGCATCGATATCTTTAGCTAGGTGCGGGTTCCAAACAGGTGACCCTGTTTCCAAAATTGGCCTAACATATGTTTTGTAAGCTCTCAGTAATGTAGAAAAATTTCTAGTTCTAAAAACCCGGAACATCATTGCAATTCGTTGTCTAGCTTTAGCAACAATCTCTGAGATATGCTGCGAAAACTTTAAATTTTTAGTAACAATAAATCCAAGATCCTTCACACGAGCCACACGCTGGAGAACATAATTATCCAGCAAATATTGATTTTCAAAATAATTAATCTTGTTAGTAATGCCGAGTACCTGACATTTTGTTGGAGATAATTTTAACTGCCAAATAGTAGCCCATTCTTGTATTCGGTTAAGATCGGCTTGTAACAGTCTGTAGTCTTCGGCACTATTTACAACTCGATACAATTTCACGTCATCAGCAAAAAGGCTAAAAATAGAATTACGTACACAAGAAACAATATCATTAATATAGATTAAGAACAAAATAGGTCCTAACACGCTTCCCTGAGGCACACCACTACTCACTAAAATATGATTAGAAATACTATCTTTTATGTAAACAAATTGCCTACGATCAGTCAAAAATGATTTTAACCATTGCCATAGCGTATGTGTTTGCGTATGTTAACGTATGTGTTTCCAATGTAGAATACTGTCCCTTTTTCGACAATTTTCTTTGATTAAGTTTGCAAACACTAGTCAGACTAAAACTCATATAAAGATTGCTTGTGATTAAGACAAAACTACCCTGTCTGTATTTTCAGAAAAATCAAGATACTTCAGATGGTCAATGTAACATTGAAATAATAAACGCGCACGCTCCAATACTAGCGCCCCCAAAAGCAATCACGAAAAACTAATAGCGCATCGCTGTTATTACCTGAAAATCGATTCCGTTTATCCAGACGTGCCCCGATCGAAAGCATTTGAACCCCAATTCCAACTCTGAATCAAATCTCCAAGCAGTCCGATGCTTAACGCTTCGTCTGAATCTACGACACACGAACGCTAGTTTCATTTTCTGCTTCCAACCATTAGAGTTGTGGCTAGTCGATCCAACGGTATCAAATCGTTGAAGCACCAAATCGATTACTTCATCAGGACAGTCCAAAAAAGGACAAAAGCCGTCTTTCGGTCGACGAGAGGGATTTTGTGCCTCTTTACGAAGCCGTTTCGTAATTATAGGTTTGCTGACGCGCTTTGAACGACGTTTCATTGCTCGCAAACGAACACAATACGACTTTTGGGAAGATCGGACGATTATATAGGCAGCTGTGATGCATACGTCTGCTGACGTGAGCAGCAGCCAATCGGTGTTCTTGTTAGGGGCGGAGTTTCGAACCATCGTTTGGCGCGTCTGAACACGTTGCGGCTGGCCGGCTCGGTTGCCTAGCAACCGTGGCTGGTGGCATTTTAAAACGATCAATTATGAATGATGAAATAAGAGCGGTCATGGTGAATGTTTGAATGCGGCCGTATATGTTGGGCATTTAATCAGATTTTTTAAATTTTTTGCCCCCTTTTTGGGCGTGGGGTGGGATAAACCCGTTGCAGAGATGGAAGAATACTAGTGGAAAGCGGTCGCTATAAGAAATTATGGCATAAATTCTGCTAACTAAAAACAGCTTCCTATAAGTTGATTATTAATAAAATTTTAAAGATTTTTTTCAGCGCCAATCAGTGTTTGATGTGATGCAACCGGGAGCGGAATACCGGGATTTGGGAAAACTGGAATTACCGCGAAATGAGATTACCGGAAAATACCGGGATTACCGGGAAATCGATCGGAACGCACGCAATACGCACGAATGACAAAACACAATGTTTTCAACATCCGCTTATCTATAGCTACAGTTTCCGGTCATTTTCTTCTAAGTTCTTTCTCTGAAAATGAAAAAAACGAGCGTAGTGTTATCTGGAATTGGTTTGAAGATATTAACGAGTTGGTAGCTCGTTGTAAAGTTTGTCAGAAGGAGCTGTGAAAGAATAGGCAATCGTCGAGTGGCTTCATAAGACACCTCGAAGGTGTTTACTTGGAGGCGGGCAAAAGATATCTAGAACTAAATGGACAGGGAGCAAAACGCGGGTCTGTTGTGTTGTGGTCGTTTCAACTGCATCCAGCATACTGTTATTTTACTACAGGATTTTTATTTTACTATTTACAAAATTTACTATAAATTCAGCCTGTCAATTTAATTTTTATTTGTATATTACTACCAGGCAGTACCGATTTTACTAATTTTTGTTTTATTTTGGCAATTTTGTACCATTTTGGCAGTTGGAAACCTGAACTGAGTTGAGTTTTCCTTGTAATATAAAGCTGTGGATAAAATATTCTTAGGCCCCCAAAAACGTCGACGTTTTTGATACCAACCCTCACCCCCCTGCGACCTTTTCCGACGTTCAACCAACCACACCAACCCCACCCCCTCTCTGAATGTCAAAGTTTATGAACGGCCCTATGTCACTAAGCAGCCAACCGTTGTGAAAAGTCAATCAAACGAAGAAACCATCAATCAAATTGTTCAAGAAGAAATAGATAAGATACCATAATGCTGACATAATGACTACTAATCAGAACTTTACAATCTCAATTTCTTTACTATGGAGAGTTGCAATCGAAAATTGTTTTTGCTGAGGACGAGCATGGATCCTGATTTTTGACCAATCAAAATGAATTAGTGAACTGTGAATGAACAGTCATACTGGTTTGCTTTCTGCTTTTCGTAATCATTGATATGCATAGAGAGTATACTGTTGTTTGTGTATACACTCACGTTTATCATACACAAAAATGCACATAGCTTTTCAATGTTTGTATTGAAAATTCTGATACATTTTCATTGAAGTTACCTTCGACTAACCGTAAACAGAGTTAGGCACTCAACGAAATATGACACAGGCGCTTAGAATAATGGCAACTTATATGGGACAATTGCAAACTACAGTATCGGGCCGTCCATAAACTACAACGTTCAACAATTCAAAATTTTGCACCCCCACGCCCTCCCGACGTTCTTTCACGTTCTCAGCACAACCTCCTAAAACCTATGACGTTTTTGGCTAATACTCCCTGGACTATGGTACTGTGTCCGACATAAAAAATGTACAATAAAATTTACATAGTACTGTAGAAGCTATGAAAAAGAAACTTTTAAACCATCAACTACAATTTTGGCAGTTGGAAACCTGAACTGAGTTGAGTTTTCCTTGTAATATAAAGCTGCAGATAAAATATTCTTAGGCCCCAAAAACGTCGACGTTTTTAATACCAACCCTCACCCCCTGCAGCCTTTTCCGACGTTCAACCAACCACCCAACACCCCTCTCTGAATGTCAAAGTTTATGAACGGCCCTATGTCACTAAGCAGCCAACCGTTGTGAAAAGTCAATCAAACGAAGAAACCATCAATCAAATTGTTCAAGAAGAAATAGATAAGATACCATAATGCTGACATAATGACTACTAATCAGAACTTTACAATCTCAATTTCTTTACTATGGAGAGTTGCAATCGAAAATTGTCTTTGCTGAGGACGAGCATGGATCCTGTTTGTGAAGACTCCAGTCCATTCTTAGCTGCGAGCGACCCAAACAGCCGTTCTGCAAGTTTGGTCTGGTCGCGCAATTGATGAACAAACTTCACTGACATTTGCGCATCTTCTCTGGACTTGTAGACTTCAATCAGTTGCTCGAAGAACCCTCTAATTGCTTTTGTCCGGACACTCAGTTGCCAGTCACCCTCAATGACCAGTTGGGTCAAATTAGGAAACAGAGCAGGAATTTTAGTGATGAAACAACAATGCTTTTCCTCCCTCTGATCCAGCGGGAGCAGCAATACAGTGATTCTTTTCCGAGTGGCTTCCGTCATCAATTCAATCTTTTCTTGAACTGATTCAAACTTCTGATGACTCATTCTGAACTCAAATTGCTGGAGTTTGGCAAATTTGTTTGTCAGCTTGAAGAAACTTTCTATGGTGACTTCAGGCCAAGTGCACACGTCACTTAGCTTAATTGACAATTTGGAGAGGTTCTGACAGTGGGTGAGATCGGAAAGGAGCATATCAACAGCTGGTTCTTTTAGATAGAGCTCTATATCTGATAAGCTGTTGGGCCAATGCTTCAAGAACAGACATGTGAGTTCAAATTGTTGTGGAACGCTTGAGTTGTGCTGATGTTGAGTGAGATGAAGCATGGTGGGATGTTGAAAATGAAGCTTCCAGTCAAAGCAATGACTTTCAAATGTCTTTAGTTTAGGTAGTCGAGCACAGAGTTGGACTAACTGACCATTCCTAACTGACGACCATTTGTGTCTCGTCCCGAGCGTTAACTCTTGAAGTTTTTGACAGGTTTCAATTATATCAAAGACGCGGGCTTCAGGTTCAGCACAATTTCGAAAGTGGACGTTGAGCTTTCGAAGCGAGCTTTGGCAACGTGCCACTAAATTGCCAAATCCCTCCAGAGTAACTGAACCCCAGTCGGAATGTTCAATATTCAATTCAGACAAATTGGAGAGGTCAAAAGATAGAATCCAGGATAATGCAGTAGATTTAGACGGCGTGTTGACGAAATCAATACATTTTGGTTTCACAAGAGGTTGGCACTGTTGAAATACTTTTTCGATTTCACTCGACAAAGCATCGGGAATCAATCCGTCATTGTAAAGCTTGACTCTGGTAGGTTTAATCCGCTTCAACAGAATCTCTAGGGCGTTTGCACTTTTCTCGTCCTGAAGCCAATTTGAATCGAGACTATCAACACTGCTCAACTCCATACACCCCACCAGTCATACATGTAACAGGGGGGTCTGGGGTCTGCTCCCCCTGACTTAACGCCAGACCCCCCAACCCCACTCCCCCTTCGGCGGATGACCTGTTACATGTATGATCCCAGTGTGTTTGCCCTCATCGGTAAAGACCAACGCTGCTCCCAAGACGATTTTTGTACTTCCGCCCTCCAATTTCTTGATCTTTTTAAAAGGAAAATGGATAAAATAGCAAGTAAAACTGCGCTTTCTAGTTGTATCTGACCCTTTATGGACAGTCCGAAAATATAAACGCGGACCTTCTAATAATAGCGCTCCCACTTGCACTACTATCAACGCTTTGTACGTGTTTCCAATGTAGAATACTGTCCCTTTGAGACAATTTTCTTTGATTAAGTTTGCAAACATTAGTCAGACTAAAACTCATATAAAGATTGCTTCAGAAAAATCAGATCAGAAAAATGAGGATACTTTAGATGACCAATATAGCATTGGAATAATAAACGCGCACGCCCCAATAATAGCCCAAAAGCAATCACGAAAAAACAATAGCGCAGGGCTATTATTAGAAGTTGTACGGTATCTATGCCAACCTGAAAATAGATTCCGTTTATCCAAACGTGCCCCGATCGGAAGTATCTGAACTCCAATTGCAACTCTGAATTGAGTCTCCAAGCCGCCCGATGATTAACGCTTCGTCTGAATCTACGACACACGAATGCCAGTTTCATTTTTTGCTTCCATCCATTCGAGTTGTTTCTAGTCGATCCAACGGTATCAAATCGTTGAAGCACCAAATCGATTACTTCATCAGGACAGTCCAAAAAAGGACAAAAGCCGTCTTTCGGTCGACGAGAGGGATTTTGTGCCTCTTTACGAAGCCGTTTAGGTTTACTAGCCATAGGTCGGCCGACGCACTTTGAACGACCTTTCATTGTTCACAAAAGAGAAAACAGACGACTTTTGGGAAGATCAGACGATTATATACGAATGACGCATATGTGCGTACGTCTACTGACGTGGGCAACAGCCAATCGGTGTTCTTGTTAGGGGCGGAGTTTAGAACCTTCGTTAGGCGCGCCCAAACACGTTGCGGCTGGCCCGCTCGGTTGCCTAGCAACCGCGGCTGGTGGCATTTTATAACGATCGATGATGAATGATGAAATAAGACCGGTCAAGGTGAATGCAGCCGTATATGTTGGGCATTTAATTAGATTTTTTTTAATTTTTAGCCAATTTTTTGGGCGTGTGGGTAAACCCCCATTGCAGAGATGGAAGAATACTAATGGAAAGCGGACGCTATAAGAAATTATGGCATAAATTCTGCTAACTAAAAACAGCTTCCCCTATGTTGATTATTAATAAAACTTTGAAGATTTTTTGCATTGCCAATGAGTATTTGATAGTGATGCAACGGGAACGGAATACCGGAATTTCCGGGAAATGAGATTACCGCGGAAAATGCCGGAAATCGATCGGTACGCACGCGGAATGACAAAACACAATGTTTTCAACATCCCTTCTCTATAGCTACTGTTCTCGGTCATTTTTTTCTAAGTTCTTTCTCAGAAAATGGGAAAAACTAGCATAGTGTTATCTGGAATTGGTTTGAAGATATTACCGAGTTGGTAGCTCGTTGTAAAGTTTGTCAGAAGCAGTTGTGCAAGAGAATAGCCAATCGACTAGTGGTTTGATTCGACACCTGGAAGGTGTTGACTCGGAGGCGCATAAAAGATAGAACTAAGCGACTGTGCAAACCAGTATCACTTTAAGCGTTTAACGCAGAAAATCGGTTTCTTACCTGTAAAATATCAACTTTCCACTTACTAGACCCGGTTCTTGTAACTGGTGCAAAAATGGCGACCCCAAATTTTTATGCATATTCTGGTTATAAGACCCGATATTATAAATGGAAAACTGCAGTAGTCATTTCGAATTATGCACACTGTCAGATGTGTACGATTAATGTGTGTTGCACTATTAAAAATGCTTGCGTGTGTTTTGTAATGTGATTACAAATAGTTGTATTAATGTTAGATAGCAGCGTCAATCAACGTTGACACTACCCAAAAAATAGCTTTGTCACGGACAACGGTCCGGCTATATGTTGGCCCGTAAACTTGATTGACTATCGTTAGCGTTATTAAGAAAAATTGTAACATGCTTCCGACGGGTTTACGGTTATTGTCTATGTAGAATGTTTGAAATTTCAAAATCTTTAAATGTTGAAAAAAACACTATACTCTGTGCACGGAATAAAATATCGGCTGCTTGGTTAGACTGCCTCAAGACTGCCAATTAGTCTAACATAAATAAAATGCCTAATTGCTACTTTTTCACTGACCGACCACAAATCAAGAAACATATGATTTTTGCCAGTGTTATCTTTAGCCGTTGATGTTTGTTTCAAACGAAATGTTGCCATGAGATGAATTTGGTCTATGCAGCACTTTTAACCACATTATTTCTTAGCCCAACAACATTATTTGCTGATTCTGCTGATTTTAGAGCTACGTGCGTTTTAACCTTTTTGCAGAGGGGTCCACAACTCATCGAGAAATTTTTAGACAAAGAAATGCTTGGTGTGCTGGCAGCAAAAAGCAAATAGCGGGTTTTTTAACAAATTCAAAATGGGATAACCACAGGTAAGAAGATTCAAAAGATCATTATCGCCAAGTAGATAGCAATTTTTCTAAATTTGCTCTTAAGAAATGAGCATTTAGTATGGTTCTGTTTCAGATGGGTTTGGGAAGAATCTAAAAGTTCTGTCAAGCCTCTAAATCGAGATGGTACTGTACTATTGAGATTGAGCAACACAGAAGGCAGCATTACTTACGAAATAGGCAACGGAAAAGTTAAACCATTCATAGGTGAACCATTTCTTGTTTTACACTTAAACAAGGACACTACTAGCGCACACTTAAAGCCTACATTCTTCGGAAACATTTTACTCATCTGTCAGACAGGTAGTGTCCAATTTTTGATACTACTTTAACAAGTCTGATTATCTCATTTGCAGAGTCTCCTTGCCCTGATGGTTTCTTATTACTGGGAAATAAATGCTACACTCCGCTGATGAAGTGTATTCGATTAGGAAAAGGAGTTCAAGATCAAGGAAAAACATTGTGTGAAAACAGGAACTCTAGTCTATTGGGAGAATTTGATGATTCAGAACAGTTTGAACGTCTGTTGCCATTCCTGACGTTCATGTCAGACATTGCTACCAGAGGCAGAAAGAACTAAGAATTTTCGTAACCTTAACAAAAAGTTTATTTCAGACTCTAACATATCTAGAGAGTTCTGCGGTGAATGTTGTCTGGCACAGAAGCAACATTGCATTCAATTTCCAGAAACCAATTCTGAGATTAACTTTGTTGCAAAGAAATGCACATGTACTGTATACTACAGTCTCTAAATTGAAAATCTGATGCACTAATTTTTTTAACGCTTTGCAGGCACAGTGCACAAATCTGGGACAACCATAATTCCTACATTATACAATGAAAGGACAATGAAAGCAAAATCAAATTTATCGACCAAGCCATTTTCATTATATGGCTGGAACAGTTTGTCAACTGCAGAGAAGGTTGTGATTGAACTGTCGCAATCGATCGCGTGTACTGCTATAATTGCCTCATGTGGCGGCACATTGGCTATATTTGCATTTTTAAGGTGAGCTGATCACAATCCAATCTCAGCTGATGTCTGGGGGCCTTGCAACCCTACAATCTGACCTATGCGGTCCATTTGGCAACCTCCAATGTCATCATCTTAGACATTTTTCACTTCTTTCACTGCCTAGCCACTCCTAGCCATGCTGTTGGGCGGCAGGTACTAAGAGAGCGCCTGGCATGTTGATGGTGTCACGGTGATGTCCGTTCCAACGTCTGCTGAGGTCCGCTTGGTGCGCTCTGGTCTGAGAGAGGAGGACCCCAGGCATAGTTGGTTTCCAAGACAGCTCCTGCCGTTGATCTTCTCCTCCAATGCGACATGACATGCTTTGTGGAGCGGCTTTCAGTGCAATGGCAGATGCAGTCAGTTCCCGTTTATCTACTCGTTGTCACCAGCTTTCGGTGGCCTGGGTGGGACTTTGTGTCATCTAATAACCGCTAGGGATGCAGGGGCTGCCGTGACTCTGAGGCAGCGAGCTATCCACTGAGCTAACAAGTGGCAAGCTGATCACATTAGAAGTCTCTAGTAATCAATTTTCAGAGATTTTTCATATGAACGACAGCTGCACATGTCACAAGAAATGTGTCTCCTACTGACCCATGTAATCGTGATACTGTTTTGGAATTGGACCGAATCTAAGGCAAAGCTTCTGGCAAACCGTGTAAACTACTTATGTAAACATTAAGGTGATTTGTCGGATTTCCATGTTGCTTACCCAATTCCTCATGTCTGCTATGTCAATTTTCATTGTACTTGAATCTTTGCACAACTACAGTCTCATGACTAACGTAATTCGAAGAGGGAACTGGTTAACCAGCACACAATCTCAACTGATTACATGGTCTCTGTCCATTCTATGCATCGTCCCAGTTTGTCTACAATGGAACTCAATACATCACACTGCAAGGTGTAGAATATTGTGCAAATTTCTCCAATGCCAACAATTTCAGTTGCTGGATCAACTATGGACATACAGTAGCAGGTTCAATGGCAGCAATTCCTGTCGTGATTGCGTTCAGTGTAGCGGCTATTTTGACCGAAGCAGCTGGGATGGATGGTAGAAGACTGATTAAAGGGAGCAGCGTTTCTCAGCGTACAACTGCTATGTATTCCATGACAATCTACAGTACATTAAATTGCAGTTTAACTTTCTGTGATTTCAGTGCCAGTCGGTTAAGCATGTTCCTACTGCTTCCACTGCAAGCTGCAAGTTTCTACATAGGCAGTCTGACTCTGTATTATGTAGCCGGACCAAACGTTTACTTGCTGTCACCAGTGGCGTTTGGAGTCAATCTTGGCTTGGCCTTTGACCTGTTTGTCAGTCATTGTTTGGCTAATGCAAACGTGTGCTATTTAATATTTTGCTTTCAACAATCTATGTCAGTCACTTTCTAGGCTAGGCTGCTGGTGAAGAAATTGTGGCTGAAAGTTAGAAGCAAAGGTGAATGCAGGGAAAAGAAGCAACTGAATCAATTGATTTACTTTACATGAAATTGCTATGGTTATAGACCGGACGGTACCAGTTTAATATTGAGTGATATTATTTGAAGAAAAACTTCATTCATTGTAATAGAATTGGAGCTATGGTGGCGTCACTTTAAGCTATATGATGCTCATATACACAATTGGAATTTTGCAAAAGTGGTCAGAAAGAGCTGCATTTGACTTTAGCTCAAAATTAGCTATTCAGTACTCTCCGGTACTATGTACAAGCATGTCAGAGGCAAATTGGTTGGGTGAAATAACGTAAACATCATTTTTGCTGTGAGTGGCCCTTTGGGGTTATTACTGCGTCTGTGGTGTACACGTGCATTGTAAGTAAAAAAAGTTATTCCTGCCACCAAAATAGTCTTGAACTAAACTACACGTAATGGCGGTCAACAACTTAATGAGATAAGTAGTGCCATGTACAAGAAGTCCTAAGGCGGTAATTTGTCATGGCAACATAGATCATAAGACTGTGTTATTCACCTTAAAACAAAGTTAGGCGATTCGCCTTTAACGGCAGAGACGTCAATTGTTTTTCCCTGCGCTGCGCTAATGGCGATAGCTGTCTGATCGGCTTAAATACTGTAGCTTGCTATGACTCCGATTTTGATCCTGATTTTGTTCAGTCTATTGTCTCCTGCTATCTGCATCACCTTAAATGTGGGTTTACTGAATATGAGATCGGTGCCTGACAGTGAAGCTACATTGGCTCTGAAGTTAGCCGAATACAGACTAAGACGGAACCAAATTCTTCCAGATCACATAGAATTCCGGTAAGTTTTCCGTTTTCTTGCAGCCTAAGTGCATTTTACTTGCACCATGTTTCGTAATGAACCTAATAGCTACAACAAGAAGATAGAATCTAAGTGCTTCAATCCTTTCTTCTAGCCTCTTTGTCAATTCCACTTGCAATGACAACGATGACCCATACCACGCTGTCAGTCAGGGCGCCATACAACATCTGCTGTACAACGTTGACGTCATAATTGGGCCAGCTTGCAGCTACGGTTTCTTTCTCACTCATTCTCTGCTCAAAAACTGCAAATCTTTTGTTTTCCGTAGGAATGGACCCTTTGGCCCGGCTAGCTGTACAGTGGAACATGCCAATCATTGGTTACCTATCAAGACACCAGATGTTAGTTGACAAGTCCATCTACCAGACGTTGGCACGGGTCTCGCTGACCAAAGACAAGGACAGCATGGCGGTGAGAACTCTGGTTCAGCAGTTCGGTTGGAAGACAGTTGGGTTAGTGAGTAATCCTGAAGAACTGCTCACCCAGTGGGCGTCTGAAAGCATCAGAGAACAACTGGGTTCTGTTGGAGTCAGAGTTAGTGTGAGTGTACAATGCAGGGGCAGTCAGTTGAAGATGGATCTGGTGCCTGCTTTGCAGAAGCTCCAACAGAATGCTAGAGGTTAGACAAAGCTTAGACTCATGTGTAACCGGTCAAAGGGGTTCAGAGTTTGAGCCAGACATGGACAAAGGGGGCTGAGGGGTTGACATCCTCAGGCTTTGACCTACACCCAGCAGGTCGCCGCTACCCCTTCAGGATATTGAAAAATTTTGTATAGAAAATCATGACAAAAGCATGCCTGGATTATACTGTTGACAAATCCGACTGAGTTGGATCTATTAATAGTTTTTTTTAACCTGAAATTTTTGGATTTGAACCTGAACCTGGACCTATTTTAGTTCAGCTGGACTTGAACCTGTCATGTTTTATTGGACTTAATAGGTTCAAATTTTTGAGTGCAATTTTAAGCAAAATTTGTTAAATTTTCGGTTGGGTTGCAGAAAAATTTAATGGTTTAATGCTTTTACACCTATTTTTCTAGCTGAATATGTCACAGAACGAAAATACAACCAGTAATGCCAGTAAACAGGCTGATAAAGCTCAGAAAAGTTGCAAGCATTGCAAAATTTCTATAGTTTTAGAAAAGATCTGTGGACTTGACTTGAACCTGAACCTATTTTTATGCCCGGACATTTGAACAGTACTACTTTAGGTCTAAATGAACTTATTTTAACATATTTTGGCCAAAAATAAGCCTGAAAACCTTGATTTTAGTAAAAAAATCGGACTTCGTTGCTAACGATACCTCTCAACACTCCTTCAGCCGCCGCTACCCCCTTAGGATTTGAAAATTTACCACCCCCTTAGCTGAAATGCTAACCTATGTTTGGTTTGAGCCATCCGCCGGTTTGTTCTTGCCGGTGCTGGAATGTACTGTAATTTTAATAGTGAAATTTTATTTTAATTTAATATTAATATAATAGAACTAGCCAATTGTAATTTTAATTTAATATTAATATAATAGTCTCCTGTTAATTTTAATTTAGATTTAATATTAATACTATTAAATGACAATTTTAATAGCATTTTAATAGCATTTTAATAGTATATTCTGAAATGCAGTCGAAAAGTTTTGGAGATACTTACATACTCATATATTTTGGAGATACTCATATACTACAACAAACTGGCAAAACAACATCTTTTGTTTGAAGTTGCTAGTTTTAGTTGAAAATTTAATCTGAAATGCAACTCAGAAGCATTTTTTCGGTGGAAATTTATAACCATTTTTTAAAAATTACTCTGTCGAGCCTGGTTTTAAATTGCTTTTGAACACAACCAAGCCATAGAAAAAACTATTGATGCATGCATAGCTAAAGCGAAATTTTTGAAAGGAAAGACTATTACATAGGTTGCTGGCTGAGTAGATTCAGGTCCTTTTGTTATTCGTTATTCATGCCTATTAGTGAGAAAAGTTCTACTATTTGCAACTGAAAACACATTCGACATTCAGAGAGCAGTCAGAAATCTTCAATTTTCGTCATTTTCTGAGGTAAAATTATGATTTAAATAGTATTGTATGTAGGTAACTCCTTCCTTGATTGTCAAACAAGTTTAAAACTATTAAAATGCTATTAAAATACTATTAAATATAAATTTTAATATTCACCCCCTCTGTGTATTTTTAATTTAATTTAATATAATAGTAGGCCCTCTATTTTAATATTAATATAGATTTAATACTATTAAAATGGCACTATTAATAATAGTTTTATTTTAATATTAATATATTTAAATAACAGTACTGGAATGTATGGTTAGAATGAAGAGAATACGCAACAGCTACTACTTTTAGTTATAATCGTGGTATTAGAGGAAGAAGCTGGTTGGATGACTGAAGAGTTTATGTCTGAGGCCAAATCCTTAGAAATGACTGGAGCCGATTATGTATACTTAGTTCTGTTTGACAACGAACCAAGAGACCAACTCAGTGAACAGTTTCGATCGGTTCTTGCGGTATGGATTTCTTTTCCTAACTGAATAAGGCACTCACTGCTGGTGCAGTTTATCTCTTTTTGTGTGTGTGACTGTTAAAATGGAAACTATCCATCAATATAGTACAGGGTGATTCACATATCCCGCCCGGTTTCGCAAGCTCAGAACTTTTATATTTGTGGACCGAATCAGCTGATTTTTTAATATGATGTGTTGACACACTAAGCATTTTACTGCTTCAAACTTCAACAAATTCCATGCACTACATCACTAGTTATGCACTTCAGCGTGATGGTCACTGTTTTCAATCACTTTCTGTAGCGGCTGGTGGTATTGCACCCTCCACGCTGGTGAACTCTTTTCCGAGTTTTGTTGGACAGACTGCCCCCTTCGATCAGCCATTCATGCCACCAGCGAATGCTGGTATCTCTTAGAGGCTCGCGTTCTATCCCAAATTGCAGGTGAAAACATTCTCAGTGCTTTTGGTCCACTCAAACTGCACCGCGCATTTTCACGTTCCTTCACCCAAAAAGCTACAGTATCACAACTGCTAAAAACGTCGGTTTGTGTTGCAAAGTGAATAAAGCGTCAACCCACTATGGTTTAAGAATCTTTTCAACACTCAAACACTAGCCAAAGCGCGCACAAGCTAAATATTTTCAGCGCCAATGTTGCAAATTTAGTTTGCGGTAGAATTGCCCGTTTTCAGGCATTTCCTGATGAAATATGCTGAAATTTTAAACAGTAAAATGCATATTCAAAAATCGGTCGATTCGGTCCACAAACAAAAACGTTCTGGGCTTGTGAAACCGGGCGGGATTCTGAATCACCCTGTACCACTTTTTAGATTTACCACCGCGGATATGGCAGACGATTGCGTGAACAGTTTGCTGAAAGTATCAGCGCATTTGGCTACAATATTTCACGGGTTCCGTGGGAACTTTTTAATGATATAATGCCAGAAATCCTAACCTTTTAGGCCAACAAATATACTCCGAAGATGCACGATGCATTTTACTTGTATGGCATAGGCCTGAACAAAACCTATGAAAAATTCGGAGATGAAAAGCTTACAGATGGTGCAATAGTTTGGAAAATGATGACACATACAAACTTTTTAGGTAAATTTCCAGCGTTTTTTCGTTTTGTCTCAAAAAAGAAATAACCCATCTTTTGCTATCTTAGATGAAAAACTTGTATTACTTTTTTGCAGGAGCCACAGATATAGTGCATATAGACGAAAATGCAGAGAGATGGCCTGTTTATCGTGTGAGTAATACAGACAAATCAGGACAGCAACAAGTGATTGCAAGAATTGAATTGAACGATCGCCTACATTCTGATCTGAATACTACCATATTTTATAAAATTGTAAAGCTTACAGTATTGATGGCAGACTGTGCAGTAATATGTCGCCTCGCCTCGCCTCGCCTCGCCTCGCCTCGCCTCGCCTCGCCTCTCCTCTCCTCTCCTCTCCTCTCCTCTCCTCTCCTCTCCTCTCCTCTCCTCTCCTCTCCTCTCCTCTCCTCTCCTCTCCTCTCCTCTCCTCTGTCGGCCCAATTCAGTAATGAAAACAAACTTTGTTTCAGAAAATGAAACATCAGCCAGTAGATTTCTGGCATTTTGGAGACTTACCTGCAGATACGCCAAAATGTGGTTTTGGTGGTGAGTTATGCGACAACACAAAGACAGTGACTGCAATTACTATGCTAATTGTGGTTTTGGTGTGTTCGGTAATTGGCTATGTCTGGTACAAGAAAAGGTTTGCTGTGATTATACAAAACGCATGTGTGAACAAATTTTCATCTTTCAGTCAAGAATCAAAACTGCGCCGTATGCCATGGCGTGTTGCAGCTAAAGACTTGATACAAGAAGTTAAACCGGTGAAACTGGCATATTTTGTACTTGAATGAAAATGCAAAGAATGATTATTCAGGTAAACTCAATTTCAAACCTTAGCTTGCGCTCAGCTACGAGAGCGAGATCATCAGATTGTGCTTACGCCTATCAGGATATGCTCCTAACTGTGACTAGATGCAAGCAATCTCGAGAGATCTATTTCGAAAAACAACAGCTTGCTCGACTCAACCAGGTTCAACCGAATTTTCATTGGTTTCAAAATCAGTAAAGCAGTTTACTTCATAATACACATACTTTATCTTGGCAAGTTTATATGTACATCGTAACAAACAAACAAACAAACAAACAAACAAACAAACAAACAAACAAACAAAAACAAACAGGTTTGATAAAATGATCAATTACCTAATAGTATAGTGATTTTATGTGCCCACATTTAGATTCATGCTTTTCACCATGACAATCTGGCAACCTTTGTTGGTTTGTGTTTTAATGAATCCAATCAAAATGACCTGTTCATTTTGTGGAAGAACCAAAGTCGCGGTCCTTTGAAGGTAAAATCGATTATTACTTTAGGTAACAGTTAGCTCTATTTTCAGGATTTCATTTACAACACAGATCTGGAGTTTGGCGATGTGTTCGAAGCATCCTTCGCACGGGATATGGTTTGTGTAAGTTGATTTAACTGCACTGCATCTCCTTATTATTATCAGTGTGTTTTAATGGTCTCACCACTATTTTACTTCATCTTACCTGCAATTTCATTCAGGGTCTCGATTATCTGCAAAATCGAAGTTGGATTGGGGCTCATGGTAATTTGAACTGTATGACGTGTTTGGTCACCAACTACTGGGGAATCAGACTCAGTGGGTTTGGCTTGGCTCCAATTATTGCAGATTTGGTCAATAAACGTATGGTTGAATATGATCGGGAAAGTCGTCATGGTGAGCTTTTCTTGTCTTTTCCATTGTGTTATCTTTTATTCTGTTTTGTTGTATGTTGTCATGTTATATGCTGAATTCTGTGTTGTCATGCTTTGTTTTCTCCTCAGTCATGACATGTTGTGTTTTTATGTCTTGTCTTGACTTGTTTTGTTCTCTCATGTTGTGTTTTATAATTGTGTCATGTTATGTTGAAATATTATGTTATATTATGGTATTTTATGATATATTCTGTTGTGTTGTCTTGCATCTTATCAAGTTGCAGTGTGGTGTTGTGTCACATCATTCAAATTCATGTTTAATTTTGTGTTGAATCCTATCTATCTATGCTTTATCATGTTTTCAGACCTGTTTCACATAGCACCCGAGCTACTGAAAGAACGAAATAAAGACCTTTGTCCCATAAAAGCAACCCCATCTGGTGACATCTATAGCCTGGGCACTTTGTTTTTTGCGCTCAGCTTCAGAGAGTCGGTTTATAGTGGCAGTGCAAGCTATCAGAATGGTATGCTTTCGAAATTCTGGGACAAAACTCTGTGAGTCGACATTTTCCTTTAGAAATTCTTCAAGCTCTCATATCTCCAAGTCATCGAACTTTACCTAGACTGAGCTACCCCAATGGTGGCAGTCAGAATCTACTCCCTTTGATAAAAATGTGTCTGGCAGAAGACCCACAAAAGCGACCAGACTGTAAAGAAATTCAGAAAATGTTAGAGAGCATCTTCCCAGGCTCGTAGGCGATGCGATCGGTTGAATGAAGTTGCTTGAGAAAGTGTTGCAGAAAGATAAGCTTGGTGGACCACATGATGCAGCAGTATGCCAACAACTTGGAAAAACTGGTCAGAGAACGCACAGCTCTCTTGGTTGAAGCGCAAGAACGTGCTGATCATTTGCTGTATGAACTGTTGCCACGGTCAGTGAGTACCCGACCCGACCCGACCCAACCTGGACCGACTGACCGACCGACTGACCGACCGACCGACCGACGGACCGACGGACCGACCGACCAAACGACCGACCGACTGACCGACCGACCGACCGGGTCGGGTCGGGTCGGGTCAGGTCAGGTCGGGTCGGGTCGGGTCGGGTCGGGTCGGGTCGGGTCGGGTCGGGTCGGGTCGGGTCGGGTCGGGTCGGGTCGGGTCGGGTCGGGTCGGGTCGGGTCGGGTCGGGTCGGGTCGGGTCGGGTCGGGTCGGGTCGGGTCGGGTCGGGTCGGGTCGGGTCGGGTTGGGTTGGGTCGGGTCGGGTCAGGTTGGGTCGGGTCGGGTCGGGTCAGGTGGAAAGAGTCAACTATAGTCAAAAACTGTTTCTCAACAAAATTTGCAGTGCTGTGTTACTTTCAGTTCAGTGGCTGATCAGCTGAAGTTAGGCCAAACAGTGGAACCTCGAACCTATGCCTGTGCCACAGTTTACTTCAACGATATAGTCGGTTTCACATCACTCTCCGCTCAGAGCACTCCAATGCAGATTGTCATTCTGCTAAATGCTCTTTTCTCTCGGTTCGACCACATCATAGAACAAAATGATGTCTACAAGGCATTCTTTGTCGCCACCATAACTTTATTGTTAGTCATCTATATCATTATTAGGTAGAAACTGCCGGAGATGCATACATGGTGGTTTCTGGAATTCCCAATGAGACGGTTTACCATGCAGTCGAGATAGCCAAGATGGCACTGCAAATTTGCCAGGTATTTTTTAAATTATTGTCTACCAAAAACTATCTATCATCCCGTTGCAGACGGTTGATTCATTCCGTGTGCCACATATGCCTGAGCGATCTCTGCAGATCCGTTCCGGTTTTCACAGCGGCTCAGTGGCCACTGGGGTGATTGGTGTGAAAGCACCCAGATACTGTTTGTTCGGAGATACGGTATTTGGTTTGGTTGTACATTGTGCGAACAAGAGTTCATGTTTGAGGTAAACACGGCATCTCGTATGGAGAGCACAGGTGTGGTGATGAAAATACAGATCACTCACGATTCTATGGAGCTGTTAAAAAATGAGCCTGAATTTTATGTTCTGCCTAGGGGACAAGTTATGGTCAAGGGGAAAGGAATGCTTGACACCTATTGGCTAGAATATGCTGAGTGATTTGACGCTGGGTAGCTGCTTTGTTTTAATGCTCTGGTTCTTTTATTCTATACATGTTGGTCAATGATGTTGTGCCACATAAGGTTTCCTTGTCGTTCTATCTCTATGTATTCCAAACTGGTGAGTATGGTGTCGTCTGTTTATTGTTGGAGTGAATTTGTACGTGTGATGCACAGTATAGGGTGTCCATGTGCCCATCATCAGTTTTGTTCTGTCCTCACTCTTGTGTTTGTCAATCAATTTGGCTGGAATTTTAGCACAACATGCGCGCGTCCTCAGAATGTTTACTCCCAAAGTTTTGGCCAAGTTTGTTACTTCAACCACCAGTTGTGCGCTTCTCCGTGTCCACCGTCAAAGTGAACATGTTCAAGTGCATAACTAGTGGTTGAAGTAAAAGAGTTGGCTAAAATCTTGAGAAAAAAAATTCCGAGCATTTGTGCATGTTGTGCTAAAATTTCAGTGAAATTCATTTAGGAACACAAAAGTTTCAGCAAGACCAAACCGAAGATATATACATGGATCATCCGGTACGTGTGCAAGTTTTCAAATGCAAGTGCACAGTTTTCTCCATATCATCATAATTTGGGCAAAAGACAACCAACAACTTTTATCACAATTAAACACATCACACAAACACCATGTAACAAGAAATCAATATCTGCGGCGATCTTTTATCGGTTCACCAGTAAATGTGGACATTCTATTCAGCAGTCCACCTACTGATTTATCGTCAGAAAAACTGGTGTCATGGTCAACAATTTTCAGTCTTTGACATTTGAGGAGAGACATAAAGCTGACACGGAAATCTTGGTGTCTTCGAACAAATAAGAAAGTGTTGACGATAGGATTCAAGTTCATAATGATTCCAGCAATTGGCCATGGCTCTAGTGGAGAACTGTAGAGTGACATACGGACTATGGTAGTCCCTACCATAAAGATAAACGTGAACACGCTGCTGATGCCCAACGTGACTAAAAGTCGCTTGTTTTCATAAAGATAAATAAGTTCTGGGCGACCCATTTCTTGCATTGCTGTAAGTCTCTTGACCTGAAAGTGTAAATTTTGCCAGGCAAACTACAGTAAGAACAAAGAACAGACGAACGAACCAACGAACCAACCAACCAACCAACCAACAGAACAGAACAGAACAGAACAGAACAGAACAGAACAGAACAGAACAGAACAGAACAGAACAGAACAGAACAGAACAGAACAGAACAGAACAGAACAGAACAGAACAGAACAGAACAGAACAGAACCAGCAAGCAAACAAATTTCTACACAAATAATGCTACTGTAAAGGCTTACCTGAAAGGAGTAAATGAACGGAATGGCAGCATAAACGAGCACACTGGCTGATCCAACCAATAAATTGAGTCCTGTTGTTGCAAAGAAGACCGATTCGTATCCCAATGACTGGTCAAAGAAACACAAACTGCTGGTTCTGCAGCAGGGGTCCGCTTCTACAGAGAACAGCCACGACATATATACGCTGAAGCCCATCACAACTGCAGACAGTGCATAGAAGGCACCGCAAAGCTTGAGACTGTAGTAAATACTGTAGCTTTTGTAGTCCAGTGGCCAAACAACGCAAATCAATCGATCAATCGATATTGCAAGAAGCATGAAGAAGATGAGCGGAAAAGAAAGCGACCATCCGATGCCGTGGAATGTGGCCAGGCAATTCCAGGCAGTTTGACATCCACCAAAATCTCCTTTAGCAGTCAGTTTTATTCGAAATATTCCTGCTTCTGCAAATGCCGCCTCGTTTATAAGGTCAGCCAAGGCAAGAGCAGCCACAGCTACGTATTCTTTTCGAGTTCTGTAAAGATCCGTGTACAGAGAAATTGGATACAAACAATGTACATGCATGTAAGTTTAAGCATTCCGGTAAAAGTTACTATTCTGAGAACTACCGACCATTACTTTTGCATACAAACTGAAATGAAATAGGAAAATCAATCTGAAGTGTTACAATTTTAAAATGTTACCTCTAAGAAAGCTTCTTTGTAATTCAGTCAGGCACTTACAATAATGTACCAGTACCATATACTGTATGGTATCCTACGTACGTTCGGGCTCTGTGGTGGTAGAATAAAAGGTACTGTATCGGGACCTGTACCATAAAAGTACCGGTACCATATATGATTATATGATACCTCTCTTTGGGTTCTGTGGTGGTACCATAAAATAAAAGTATCAATACCATATGGTACCTCTACCTTTGCGTTCTGTGGTGGTAAATCACTTTAAAAGGTACCAGTACCATAAAACGTACTGGTACCATGATACAAGGTATTGTGGGCAGGTATTGGAAAAGTACCTAATATCAGGTATCAGGTACAGGTGGGCAACGGCCCAAGAGGGCAAGAAAATTTTGAAAGATTTGCCTTCCTATATGCTTTTTTAATGAACGAATCGGTCGTAAACAACCATTTGATGCCTTCTGTTTGTACCTGATACCTGTACCTGTTTCAGTCTAAAATACCCAAAATCAGGTAGGTACTGTTCGAAGGTACCCGATCAGGTATCAGGTAGGTATCAGGTGGGTATTGCAAATCTACCTGATAATCAGGTACAGGTACAGGTATACCTGATCCACAGTAATACAAGGTACCGGTACCACATATATATGACTACCTCAGACAGAGGTACCTAGTTTATATGGTACCCCTACTTTTGGACTCTGCGGTTAAACTGAAATACAGGGGTTGGGGTAGTCAAAATCCGGAAATTTGGAGGTGGGCCTCATTCCAGGCGCTAAACCCGCTAAACCTCGTTGACCAAGGGCTCTCCCTCAGACTATCCACAGCCCCTCCCTCGAAATTTTGGTGGTTTTTTTAGAGAAAATCGGGAATTTTCCAGGTTGTTTTTGACATTTTTTGGGAAATCATCCCACTACCCTACCTGAATATCATGGTCCGGTCGGGATTGGTTACTGTAGTATGTTTTATATGGCGTTAGGTTGCTGACTGTAAAAGGAATGGAATGAAGTTCTATAATTTACCTTAATCTGGGATGTCGAAGTATGGCAGCAATCACGAGGAAGTTTGCAATTCCGAAAAGAAAACCTTGCAATGAGTAGCCAAAGTACGGATAAGGAAAATGAATCATTTCCTCAGTTTTCCTTACAAACGGACAAGGAAGGGAAAGATTGCTGCATGTATTACACTCCGGAGACATGTTTATTAACTTTTAACAGACTGAAGCCACTACACGCCGCTTAAATAGAGCGGACGAGGTGATACGACCTTTGCACTGTTTTAACAGCTGTTTAACAAAACCTGTTGACGTGCTATGGAAAAGAATGTCAGGAACGCTTTTAGCGAACCACATGTATGGATGATCCAAAATATTTAATAATATCCTTCAACGGTTTGAAAAGAAAGTTCAGACATTCAAGTTAAATGTATATGGGGAATTTACACAACTTTTTCATGCTTATATGCGAAGTCATGTACGTAATTTGTTGTTAGAATGCGTACATACGCATAAGTTCCGGTAACTAACAATAGTAAAGCCTTTTCTTATAATTTAACTGATAGCTAAGGAACAACCTATAGGCATTTTCTAGGGGAATTTAGGGGATTACATACCTCCTCGTTAGAAAGACCAAGCCCCTCCCCCTACGTCCCTCCCCCGAGACAGTTTAGGGACCTCCGACCTAAAAATGCTTTTAAATAACTAAATTAGTTTTATGTTTTAGTAATTAGCTCTAAAACGCTATTTGGCAGCTTAAAATAGCTTTTTTTAGCCTCCTTACTGGAAAAGAGTGCTAGAAACGCATTTCCAGGCGTTTTTGAGCTTTTTTGAAATTTGGACCCCCTTCTGGGCGAAACCATCCCTTCGACCCCCCCCCGACGGAAACCTCACCTCGTCCCCCACGCCGCTCGGGATCTGTTACATGTAGTATGCATGTACATTCTGATTTAGAACACAAATTTTTGGCTCAAACTCTGTCACTATGCTCGTATAAAGTTCAATATGAATGCAAAACAATGATTATTGCATGTAAAAGTAAATAATTCAATATCTTCCTCGATTACGAATCGGTTCTCCAGTAAAAGTGGACATGCGATTAAGCAATCCATCTAAAGAAGACCTCTCATCCGAAAAGCTGGTATCAGTGCCTCCAACTTTCAAAGGCCGACACTTGATCAGTGACAGAAAGCTTGCGCGGAAGTCTCGGTGTCTCAGCACGAATAGAAATGTATTGACCATTGGATTGCAGTTCATGATAAAACCGGCGTATGGCCATGGTTCGTACCTTGTGTAGTAAAGAAACATACGGCATAAGGTACTGAGCACCATAAATATAAATGTAAAGAGACTGCTGATTCCCAGGGTGATAAGCAGTCGTTTGTTCTCCAACAGATAAATCAGTTCTGGACGGCCCATCTCCTCCAACGCTTTCAGGCGCTTTACCTAAAAAGGACAATGACAATAAATAATGGCGATAATGATAATGGTAATGTTGATAACTATGACAACAACAATACAATGACATAACGATGAAAAAATAAGCGACCTGGCGTTTTTTGGGAATAACTTTAACGTTTTTAGGAATAACTTGGGCCTCAGACCAACGTTGTAGACAATGTCGAGCTCCGGCCTGGGC
Source organism: Sabatieria punctata (assembly GCA_030248155.1). Classification (NCBI taxonomy): domain Eukaryota; kingdom Metazoa; phylum Nematoda; class Chromadorea; order Araeolaimida; family Comesomatidae; genus Sabatieria; species Sabatieria punctata. The sequence continues at coordinate 229,085 of JASANB010005690.1, forward strand.
GAAATACTAATCTGCGCTACGTTTGCTCTGGACACTAATTTACTTTCCTTAATTGCGATAAAAATGATATGACTGCAGAGTTCAAATCTAGAGTCCTTGGCGACTCCAGTGATGCTTTTATGACGCTTCTAGGTGATACCGTTCCAGAGATAATGGCCGGTCAAAATTTGAAAAATCGCGAAAAATGTCGTTTTTTTTCAAAATTTCAAATACAAGGGGGGAAACATAGGCAGACTGATGGATTTGGCTGAAACTTCCTGAATGGGGTATCCCTGACCGCCGGAATCAACTCTGACACTTCCCGACCCTGAAAACCTTACCCTGATACGGTAATTCGGCTTCCAAGGGGTGGTACAACTTCAAGAAAAACGGGTTTGTAGTCTAATACAAATTTTCCAAATTTGCATATCAGAAATAGCAGTGTTGTAATGGTAGACGCTCGCAAACACCTAAAAAGTGATTACGGATGCTTTTTATGGTATTGGGGTTCAACGTTTTACACCACCCTGCTTTGCAAAATCCTGGATACGCCACTGAGTACTGAGTCTAGTCACTGACTGCCATTCTAGTCATAATGCTTACCTGAAAAACATAAATGATGGGTATTCCAGCATAAAGCAAGACGCTTATGAGTCCGATCAGCAGATTGAGTCCAGTGGTAACAAAGAACACCCATGGATAACCCAACAACTGGTCAAAAAAGCAAAACGAATTAGTCTTGCAACAGTCTCCCGTGTCTACTGTGAATCTCCAAGACATGTACACACTGAATCCCATCACCAGGCCTGATAGTGCATAGAATCCAGCACAGAGTTTCAATGTGTAGTGGATGCTGTAGCTTTTGTAGTCAAGAGGCCAAACCACACAAATGAATCGATCAATCGATATCGCTAGGAGCATGAAAAAGATCAGCGGGAATGAAAAGGCCCAGCCAATGCCATGGAAAGTTGACATGCACTGCCAAGTAGTACTGCAACCTATCTCATTATCACCATTGCTCACTACCTTCATGCGGTAGATTCCTGCCTCAGCAAAAGCGACTTCATTGATGACATCCGCCATGGCAAGAGCAGCCACTGATACATATTCCTTCCTTCTCCTAAATCATCATCATTGTCGTCATCATCATCGTCATCGCCATCATCATCATCATCATCATCATCATCATCATCATCATCATCATCATCATCATCATCATCGTTGTCATCATCATCATTGTCATCGTTGTCATCGTCATCGTCATCGTCATCATCATCATTGTCATCATCGTCATCATCGTCATCGTTGTCATCGTCATCGTCTTCATTGTCATCATCGTCATCATCATCGTTGTCATCATCATCATCGTCATCGTTGTCATCATCATCGTCATCGTCATCATTGTCATCATCATCATCATCGTCATCCTTGTCATTGTCATCATCTTCATCGTCATCATCGTCATCAATAAATCAATCAATCAATCAATCAATCAATCAATCAATCAATCAATCAATCAATCAATCAATCAATCAATCAATCAGAAAACATCAAGAAACACATTACCTTAACCGCGGATGTCTAACAATAGCGCCAACTACAAGCAAATTTGCAATGCCAAACAGAATGCCCTGTAGAGTGTAAAATAAGTAGGGCACTGGTCCCATCAAAAATTCTTTTCTTAGACCAGTTTTCGCCACAAAAGGACAAGAACTATCCGTACAATTGTTACACTTTGGTGAGCTCATCTTTGGTCGCTTGTTAGCAACTACAACAGCCGTTAGACGTTCATGATAGAGTGTTTACAAAGCGCCGCCTTTATCAGTTATTATCACTCATTCAATATATAAGGTCCATCTTCCACAAAAATAATCCAAGGAAAGAAAAGCCCAGTGCTCTAAGCCTGGATCTAAGCAAGTAGCTCATTAGAGAAAAGACACTCAAGCACTCTCCATTCAAGAAGCCAGCTAATAATGGCTTGCACAAGCTCCACCATAATTAATACAAGTGAAGAGCTTTTCTGCATGTTAGCTGTCCATATACCTACTGTCAGCAAGAAGCATACTTGTCTCCATTAGCAATCCCCTTGCCGAACATACCCGAAAAGATGTGGAGCAACATTTCATCGCCCCCTTTATGTCCAATCGAATCACGTTCCTTCTTTGACCTCATTCTCAATGGCATTCTCACCACTTTGATTGGGCTACTGGGACTGGCTGGAATTTGCAATTGCGGCTTACCACTGACGCGGCGCCGCACAGCTCACAAAAATCGCATGATTCGTTTGATGCTAGTACTGAGTCTATGGGATGCTGGTTTATTGATCGGTACCATAGCCATGTATGGATAGACCTAGTTTGTAGTGACTACTAACTACAAACTAAAAGACTACTAACTACCTGACTTTTGGGAAAAATGAGACTACAAATTAACACTAACTACAAACTAAATCCGCTGACTACAAATTGACCACTAACTACATATTTTTTGGTGACGAGTTTGTAGTCCCAAATAGTGAAATATCCAATTTACATATGCCGCTCAAAGCATAAACATTGACGCCACAGCGCCCATGCTGCATGCAATATCAATGCATAATTACACAAGGCGATCACTACAGTATCCACAGTCAAAGCTTCGGTACTGTTAGATTTTAACACAGCGTGCATTTTAACCAAAAATGCAATTGGATATCGAATCCAGCAGCTGATACCGCAAAAATCTTCAAATGGCGTACGGACAAACACAAACACACGATTAAACCCACTTTTTTGTGGAAGTATACACATACAACTTGTATACTGAAGTATAATTTACAGAAGTGATAAAAATACGGCACAAGTGTCAACAAGGCATAGTGCTTGTGAAAGCTCATGTTATGTTGCATCATTTGTTGAACCGAATTCCGTACTCTGGTGGAAGCTTATTTTGTACACCAGTTTGTATGTTTTTCGAGCTAGAGAGAAAGGTTTCTCAATAATGAGTTTACTGTTAATCAAAGGCGATGACTTAAAGGTTGAGTGTTGCCAGGTTTAGTTAGTCCCGTCCATTAGAGAGTGTGTCTTAGTTGCCCGTAGTTCTGTGTTAGTGAGTGAAAATGAATTCTGAAGAGGCCTCAACTGAAGTGAATTTGGGCGACTCACTCTCATCAGAAGATGATTCCGAACCTTCCCTTTCTTGTTCCAAGAAACCTCGGCTGTCCCATCATGGCGGTGGTCGGCCGAAGTCTGCTGCAGTTTGGCAGCTTGGATATTTTGTGTCCACAAAGAAAGGCAATGTGAAATGTGCAGTGATGAAACCAGATGGAAATGTGTGCTCAACAATGCTGTCCTCAGCTCGGTTCAAGGGCAAATTTGGAACGCCATATTCGAATGAAACACCCAGAGAAAGTCTCTGAATTAGAGCAACGAATTGCCGAACAGAAAAGTGAGAAGCCTAGAAGTCTCCAGTCAGTTGATGCCTCACAGTGCAAGCTGACCAGCTTTTTCTCTGTTCGACAAACCAACCGCTATCCTCGAAATGACCCAACCCAACTCGCTGCAGAGAAAGCACTTTCCTATGCAGTTTTGGTTGGTGCATTTTCGAAGCGATCGGTTCAGCAGCCAGCTTTGAAACGACTCTTTTCTTCTCTCAGCGGGCGCTTCGTTGTTCCTGGCAGGAGAAAGATTGAGTCGTCCTCAGAAGGTCTGATACTGGAAATGCAGAGCCGCATAAGAAAAGCATTGTCTGTCTGGTGCTGGGAAAGTTAGTCTGACAACAGATTGCTGGACGCGCAGAGGCTACAGGGGTTCGTGCATGGCTGTCTGTAACTGCTCACTTTTACGATCACTGTGGCCATAAAGCTGTTAATGTTCTGCTAGCTCTGCACCGGATCTATGGGCGTCACACAGCCTCCAACGTAGGTAACAAATTTTCAATTCATAAATTTATATTTTATAAGTCAAATTATATGTTTGTTGTAGATCGTCATTGATTTCGATGCTGGATAAATGGGACATTAAACGTTATTTCAATGTTGAAAAGGAAGGAATTTATCGAATAAATATGCTGTTAGAGTGATTCTACTGAAACTTAGTCTGTTCCAGCCTTTTTACGTTGATTGAATGCGAATTGACTACGAACTGTGATTTGGCAGCAGGGACTACAAATTGACTACTAACCACTAACTACAAACTCGGATTGCTGGCTAAATTGACTACTAACCACTAACTACAAACTGAAAAGCCTGAAAGCTTGGACTACTAACCACTAACTACTAACTAAAATTTGGTTATGTACTAGGTCTATGTATGGAGGTTTTGTGCTCTATTACGAGTACAAGCCAGTGGTTGGTCCTCCAGTTAGGGTTTATCAGGTGAATCAATCACAGTAAATCTGCAGTGTATGTGAGTATTGAATTTGTAGATTTTGTACCTGGTAACCTCCTATGTTATGACTGGAAGCTTACGGACAACCTTGCTGATAGCCTATGAGCAGTATATGGCGGTAACAGCCCCATTACAAGCTCAAGGTGCAATTAAGTTGAAATGCATGGCCATAGCCTTTGGAGCGGCTGTAATTAACAGCCCAGCTGCGTTGGAACTAACTGCATACAACTGTGTTGACCTGATTGGAAATGTTCAGTTGCTGTTGGGGACAACGAAATTGCGACAGAGCACATATTATCTGCTGGTTTATCGAGTTGTGGTCTATTTTGTGTTTATTTGCCCCATTCCCTTCTTTGCCATTTTTTACTTCTCCGTTAAACTACAACTTGCTAGTAGAACGGCTGCTAGATGGAGAGCACGGACGCTTTCTATGGTAAGTGACATTTATTCAGTCATTTATTCTATGAAATTGGTGTACTATTCTCGCTCTCACTTACATCATTTTTTCAATCGTGTTGTGATCACTAGCGTTAAAATCAGAACAAACGAATGAATGAATGAACGAACGAACAAACAAACAAACAAACGAACAAACGAACGAATGAACAAACGAATGAATGAACGAACGAACGAACGAACAAACGAACAAACAAACGAACAAACAAACGAACAAATGAACAAATGAACGAACGAACGAACGAACAAAAGAACGAACGATCAAACAGAACAAGCAAGCAAACAAATAACTACATAAATAATGCTGCTGTAAAGGCTTACCTGAAAGGAGTAAATGAACGGAATGGCAGCATAAACGAGCACACTGGCTGATCCAACCAATAAATTGAGTCCTGTTGTCCGTTAAACTACAACTTGCTAGTAGAACGGCTGCTAGATGGAGAGCACAGACGCTTTCTATGGTAAGTGACATTTATTCAGTCATTTATTCTATGAAATTGGTGTACTATTCTCGCTCTCACTTACATCATTTTTTCAATCGTGTTGTGATCACTAGCGTTAAAATCAGAATGAACAAACAAATGAACGAACGAATGAACAAACGAATGAACGAATGAACAAACGAACAAACGAGCGAACGAATGAACGAACGAGCGAATGAGCAAACGAACAAACGAACGAACAAACAAACAAACAAATGAATGAACGAATGAACGAACGAACGAACATACGAATGAACGAACAAACGAACAAACAAACAAACGAATGAACAAACGAATGAACAAATGAATGAATGAACAAACGAACGAACAAACGAATGAACGAACAAATGAATGAATGAATGAATGAACAAACGAATGAACAAACGAATGAACAAACAAATGAGCGAACAAATGAACGAACAAGCGAATGAGCGAATGAATGAACAAACGAATGAACAAACAAACAAACAAACAAACAAACAAACAAACAAACAAACAAACAAACGAACGAACGAACAAACAAACAAACAAACAAACAAACAAACAAACAAACGAATGAACGAACAAGTGAACGAACAAACGAATGAACAAACGAACGAACAAATGAATGAACGAACGAACATACGAATGAACGAACAAACGAACAAACAAACAAACGAACGAACGAACAAATGAACAAACGAACGAATGAACGAACAAATGAATGAATGAATGAACGAACGAACGAATGAATGAATGAACGAACAAACGAACGAACAAACGCATGAACGAACGAATGAACGAATGAATGAAGGAACGAATGAATGAACGAATGAACAAATGAACGAACGAACGAATGAATGAACAAACGAACAAACGAACAAACAAACAAACAAACAAACAAAACAAACAAACAAACAAACAAACAAACAAACAAACAAACAAAACAAACAAACAAACAAACAAACAAACAAACAAACAAAACAAACAAATGAATGAACGAATGAATGAACAAACGAACGAATGAACAAACGAACGAACGAATGAACGAATGAACAAACGAATGAACAAATGAATGAATGAATGAACGAACGAACGAATGAACGAATGAACAAACGAACAAACAAACAAACGAACACAGCCACTAAACTGCACCCGCAAGCAGCACTATCATCTACACCACAAAACACTACCACCCAGTACCACACCTACTTTTAGTTTTGAACCCCCAACCAAACCACCACCATCATCATCCCATCACCAATACTACAAACCAAACACCATCATCTCCCTCCTCCCAAAACCACCACCAGAACAGAACTCAACAAAAGAACAAGCACAGGCCGCCAATATACTCCATCTGCAAACGCCACCGTTATCTCTACCATAAACAACCTCCACCTGATCGAGACATCTATGAGCTTCAAACCCTCCACCAAACAGCATCAACAACAACAAAAGTTCGATTTTTTACTAAAATCAAGGTTTTAGGCTTATTTTTCGTTAAAATAGGTTAAAATTAACAATTCTTAGCTCATATACATATATACACCTAAATCTAGGCCTACTTTTATCATAATTCTCTATACAAAATTCTTCCTAAAATTCCTGAGGGGGTTGCGGCGGCCTGAGGTGGTCCGCCACAAACACAATCACATTTCCACCAGCAAGCAATTATTGGTATACACGTAGTAGGTTTTATAGAGCTCAGGGGCGACAAGAATCGGCAGCGCCAGTTCAATAATGGTAGGAGCAATAACGGCGAAATTTTTGGTCTGTTATATTTTGGCGACAGCTGTGAATGTGGTTGAGATAATGGTATCGCTGGATTCGGTTCAGTTCGGAGAGATCTACACCAAATTGGTAGACATCAGCGATCTACTGGCTATCGTTCACAGGTGCCTAAAGCCCATTTAGCATCTAGCCCTTTCAACTGGCTGCCAGTTTCAGCGCCTCAAACTGGCTGTTTTTGCGTGGTTGGCGCACAAGCAGACCAAATCGAAAAGCTACTCGTCAGCTTAGCCTTTCGCCTAACGACCTCACCCAACTCAGTGAATTATGGAAACAATCGGAGGCTAGCACAATCGGACAGGACCTATTTGACACTGTGCTTTCATCCAATCCTAAACTTCTACAACTGTTAGAAGAACAAGAAAAAGTCCAACAGTCATTTCTTAGCCCGCAACCTACAGTACCACCCACAAAACCATTTCAACCTGGCCCTAGTATAGGCAGGTTTTTGCGGGAAATTATGAATGATCTAAGCGAAGGAAAAGAGTTGGCTGCTGTTAGAGACCTGCACGGGCCGGGCCTGGTCGCCCTACAGAGGATTTTTAGAGGATTTCAGCCGGGCCGAGCCAGAAAAATTGCATTTTCATAAGGGCCGGGCCGGGCCCGGGCCGCAAAAATTGGGTTTTCCGGACAGGCCGGGCCGGGCCGGGCCGTGAAAAAGGCGGCCCGTGCAGGTCTCTAGCTGCTGTGCAGCAGAAAATAAAGCAGGTCGGACGAGGACATGCAGAGCTGGAGTAGTATACAAGGGGAGGCTCTGAGTCTTATGACGTCACGACCGATTATAATAGCCGCTTCGCGGGCGACGGCGCCGCATTCCGATGAGTCATTATTACACTTTAAAGAACCGGTTAATCTAGGCCGTTATAATCACGTTTGGGCGGGTAGTTTCGCAACCGCTGGTCAGGTCTGGTGCAGTAGCGGGAAATTTCACAATAATAATGACGTCACCTCGGCGATTGCACAACATTTCATCATCATAATGAATCATAAACATGTCCGAACATGTTGCGGCCCAGGTTTATAAGCGGCCGCTCCGCCAGTCTCGCATTCTCTCGCCTGGCACGCTGTTGCTCTGTTAATGCCAAATCCATGTACTATGGCCCCCAAAAGGAAAGTTACAAACAAAACTGTTCCCCCAGCTGCCAAACGACCGAAAATCGGTCAGCCAGTCTCCCTTCTAAATGCCCTCAACATCGACCTGCCACAACCCTCTACAAAGCCTTCTCACACTCGACTTAATTATCTCGACCTGCATCAACCACCAAGGGAAAAGCCTATCGAAACCGATGATGCGGTCGCCGAGTTGATTCGCGTTAATAACCGCCTCATCCAAACGGAAGAAAATCGCTTCAATACATTCACTCGATACAATTTTGAAGTCAACCGGCTGGACTCGCACACTATTGGCCAGAAACTGAAAACTGTTTATCAACGCGAAGCCGGCGGAGAAGGAAGCGGGACCGTGTTTAAAGTGAATATTCAAGCCGGCCTGATTCTACTCGATAAGAAAACTGGACGAGTTGTTTGGCACCAACCAGACTACCAAACGCGATTGAACGCTAAACCTCTGCTGATACAGACGGAACAGGACTTAAACAAAGCAATTGACGAACTTGCGCACCAGAACTTTGACGAAAAAATGGTTCACTACGCACCCAACTCTAGGTACCACAGTTATATTTTTTGTTTTTATACATATGCAAACGGTTTCTATATTTCTAATCATAGAAAGTGGCGATATTTGATACTTGTGCAAAAAAATTTTGCCATAGAGTCGATCAATAATTTGGTTTAGACCTTTGCTTTTGCTTTAAATTTCAGTTTCAGTCGACAAACAATTTCTGTTTTTCAGTCAACCAATGATTTGATTCGAAACTTTGCATTTGTCAAGTAAAAATTTCAGTTTCAGTCGATAAATAATTTTTGTTTTCAGTCAACCAATGATTTGATTCAAAACACTTTGCATTTGTCAAGTAAAAAATTCTCTTTTGCTTGAAATTTCTATTTCATTTAACAAATAATTTCTGTTTTCAGCCAAGGAACAACTTGATGTAAAAAGAATTCTAAATATCGCCAAATTTCTACTCGATTTAGACTCAGTATTTTTTGTTTCAACCAGTTTAGTTCAAAAAGATTTTTAAGACAGTATTTCCTTCTTGTATTAAATGCAAAATTTCTTTAAAAAGGTTGGACAACAAATATCAGCTCTCTGTTTCTACCAATTCTTTTTGTTTGCATACACATCTATTTGAAAACCCTAATATTTATCATCTGTATTATTGTAGGTACGTCTACCTGCAACCAACGAATCTAGAGTTTACTACTGTACCACTCAACACCTTTCCACTTCGCGGAGGTCTATCCCCTTCGGACTTTCCGCCCTACCTGCTCAACAATAAAAGCTTGTTCTGCTTCGTCACAAACTCGAATGGAAAGTGTCTTCTCAATGACGGCCTATGTTTCTTTCGCTGCCTGGCCGTCTATCTCTCAAAGAAAAGCTGGAGGAGTTGTGAGAGTGAAGCAAAACGCTTGGCAATGAGCTACTATGCGCAACGCGAGATATCTTTCACCAACTTCAAAGGCATTTCGATCGGAGAGCTGGAATTGGTTGAGAACATTTTCGATGTCGGCATTAAAGTGTATGGGATGAGCAGAGAATCGGACCGAGTGAAGCTCATCAGATTAGCTCAAGAAGGAAAACGCAATGGAATATGTCAAGTAGTCGCCTTTCAAGAAAAACACTTCTGTCTTATAAAACCTGGAAAGGAACATAAATTTCTGGGTGGATACCAGTGCCACAAATGCAAGAAACTGTTTCGCACGGAATGGGACAACAACCGTCACCTAAACAAATGCAAAGGCGGAATTAAAACCATTGTGAAAACTGGCAAGTACTCGAGTCGACCGCTTATCGTGGAGCAGCTTGAAAAGGTGGGAGTGCTTCTGAAGAAAACTACCGACCCATTCCAACCTTACTTCGCGGTCTTCGATACCGAAAGCAGAATGGAAAAAGTGCCAGAACTTACAACCTCAAAAATGACTTTTGAGTTCAAACACGAGGCCATTGTTCTCTGTACCACTACCAACATCCCCGGAGAGACTGTGAAAACCTATGTCAATCACAAGGAGGAACCGGACAAATATCTAAAGCAGTTTCTCTCACAACTGGAACACTGGCGCTTGATGGCAAAAGACTTAAACATGCAACGCGCACAGTACATCTTCGACCAACTAGACGACCTAATATCACAGCTGGAAGGAAATGAAAGACAGGCGCAGTACCTCAAAAGGGTGCAAAGACTTCGGAACAAGTTAGAAAATCGGCTGGAAACCATCAATGTGCTCGCGTTCAATGGTCGATCCTACGATATACCTCTGATGAGAGAGCACCTGCTCCCACTACTGGAAAAGTTTGACAGCATGGGAATCGAAGATCTAAAAAGCGTTGAGACAAGTGGTGAGGCGGAAGAAGACAATCGACTGTTTCTGGAGGAAGATATCGATGAGGAGGAGAAAGAGGAGTGCGACAAGCCAAAGACTGGAATTCAGTTTCTGCTGAAAAATGGCGCCACCCGTTATGATGCCATTCTCACGAATAAGCTGCGAGTTTTGGATGTGCTCAACTACCTCGGTGGTCAGACTATTCCATTGAGGGACTTCGTGGCCAACTTTGCAAAAGATCAGACTGAAAAGGTTGACAAAGCCTGGTTTCCCTACACTCTGCTCAAAAACATCAACAACGCCTACGATTTGGAGCAGTTTGGAATGCCAGAAAAGTCGGATTTCGTCTCAGACCTCACCAATGTCAACACTCTTGGGAAAACAGAAAAGGAAATCGAACAAAACTACCAACAATTCGAGAAGCTCTGGCATCAAAGCGGTTGTGACAATCTCTATGACTGGCTCATCGAATACTGTAAAATCGACTGCCTATGCATGGTCCCTGCCCTAGAAACTCTCCAACAACAATGGGTTGAGAAAGGAGTGGACCTTTTCACAGACCACTGCACGATTCAAGGAGCTATCGTTCCAGTTTTGCTCTCAACCGCTCCACTCAACACTTACTTTGTGGTGCCAGAAGAGGAAACGTTGCAATTGTTGAGGAGCAAAGGGCTCACTGGTGGACTGGCAGAAATTTTCACTAGACATCAAGAAGCGGATGTGACTCCTGTAGCCCCAAATTCGATGCACCTCACAAAACTGGTTGAAAGTTGGGACTCGAACAACCAATACCTGCACGCGATCGCTTCTGAAATGCCAGTTGGCCCTTACTTGGTTCGCCAGCCCGAAGACGGTTTCTACCCACATCTGGGAGGTGAAAAGTTGGCCACTACCGCCATTCAGTGGTTGGACTTTATGGCTAGCAAACTCAAATGGCCCATTCGACACAAACTAAACGGAAATGAGCCAGTGTTCTTTCACGGCAGACAGTGGAGACCGGATGGTTACTGTGCACAGTCAGATACGATCTTCGAGTTCGATGGATGCCACAGTCACGGTTGCTGGAATCCCAGCTGTCCAGTTAGCAAGCTCTCAGAAGAAATCAGTCCAATCACTGGAAAAACCTACAATGACATGAGGGAGGCCACGTTAGCTCGGAATGAAGTGTGGGAAAAGAATCACTACCGTCTCTTTGCCATGCAAGAATGCGAATTCAAGCAAACATTGCGCACTGATCCTGCCCTGAAAAAGTTCGTTTCAACATGGACATTGGGTCCGCAGCGATTCGGTGGTAATGCGCAGAAGTTAGAGGAGCGAGATGTTATCAACAAGCTCCAAAGTGGGCAAATCTTCGGTTTCGCTGTGGTAGATCTATACTCGGATTCCAACCACCCTCACTATGAAAAGTTGAAAATGTTTCCACCGATCATCAGACACATGGACATCAACCAAAAAATGGTCCCTCCACCTCTTCTCGAGCAGGCAGAAGCCAATGGAACACCATTTATCAAACCCAGACGTAACCTGGTAGCGTGCATGACCGGAAAAGAAGTGCTCGTTTACACCCCACTGCTGCGCTACATTTGTGGAATCGGTGTCATCATCAAGAAGGTCCACAAAATCATTCAATTTCAAGGAGGACACTTTCCATTCAAAGAATATGAAAGGCAGACAGCCGATATGCGCAGAGAAGGTGACAGGACTAAAAATCCCATCAAAACAAATATGGCCAAACACATGGGAGCCAGCGCATGGGGAAAATTTGCGTACAACCCAGAGAAGAGGAGTGAACACAAAATCGTAACACTGGACAAGTTCGAGACTCTGTTGAACGGCCCGACCTACAGAAGCCATCTGGAGCTGGCTACCGACTATGCCGAAGTCCAGCTAAGACCAAAAGTCATCAAATTCGATCTGCCTGTGCAAATAGCAGTGGCCGTGTTTGGAGCGGCGAAACTGAACTTGCTAAAATTCGTCCACAGCTACCTGCTCAAATACTTTGACCACACAAAACTGGCCATTTGTGGATCAGACACAGACAGCATAATAGTTAGCTGGTCCAGCGAAAACCCCGAAGACTTGGTGCTGCCGCATATGAAGAACGAATTTTTAGCTGAAAAGTACAGTTTCATCGTTGACGATCGAACCCCTGAAACAGAAGCTTACACTAAAAGGACGCCGGGACTTTTCAAAGTGGAGAACCAGGCCAAGGCTTTTATTGGGTTGTCCGCAAAATGCTATATTATGGCTGACGAAACTGGCGAGACTATAAAACACGCAGCCAAAGGTGTGTCCAAGAGAACCAACCGAGACATTTTGCGATTTGAAAATTTTCGCAAAGCATTGACTGAAGGGCGACCAGTGGAAGCTGTAAATAGAGGATTTCGAACAAGACACAATGACACTGCTATTTATTCTGTAGTTGCTAGACGCATAGGTTTACAACCATTTTATATAAAGCGCTACTTGCTGTCACCCGATTATGTATACTCTGTTCCACTTGATGAGTCATTGGAGTAAAATCACAAAACATTTCCAAACTGATTTCGCAAGTTTAAGTTGATTGTACAATCTCTAGGCATAGACGTTTGACCGCACGTGACAATACAATAATGTTCACTGAGTTAAACTAAATTTCCATTCAAGTTTATAGAATAGTTGTTTCTGAACCATTCGATCACGTGTTGATCATTTCGCCCTTTAAGCTTCTTCATAATGCTTTGCATGGGTTGACCAGCGCACAGAAAGTGACCGAAGAATACAACATAGATACCGCAGACCATCGAGTTTGAGCCTTGGACACGGTTTGGCAATATGTGAAAGTCACCACCAGTCGTTTGTTCGAAAAACTGTTCCAGATTGTAGTGGCTGGGAGGGTGAGCCAATGAATCGATAAAATAGCTCTCGTTCGCCAAATCTGTGAATGCAGCAACCCAGTGAGTGCCTTCCAAAACATCTGTATTGAAAATCACAAAGTTCTTTCTGTTCGGATCCACCATCTCGATTGCATCGTTCAATGCGTTGGGATTGAATAGACCACGAAAGAATGGTTTTATAATTTTATCGAGTTCACCACAAATTTTGGCTAACTGATGACCATACATGATATCGACTCGCTATACAATGAGCATACTATTTCAAGTCGACAGTGTTATTAGGAAATAGCAACAGTTCACAATCATCCACTATGTAAGATACACACAAAATTCAGACATTATGTCGGAGTTGTAGCGATTTCTCTGGGAAAGTCGATGGCAGGACAGAACCATCCACTGGGTTAACAAGTTGGTAACTGGGGCGGGGAAGAGTTGGAATGACTTTATATATACTGAACAGCTGTTTACTCCAACGAGGTAAGTTGATTTTGTCAAAGGCTCCTTGCTTGTTCAATTCCAACTTTTGAACCATATCACCAAGTTTGAATTTTGGAGGATAAAAGTTTTTCTCATTTTTAGCCAATAACTTCCATCGTCTCCTTGTCACATCGGCGAGAACATCGCCAGAGTTTTCTTCAGTCACACTGGCCGGAGATCTATTTCCGATTCCAGTGTGGGGAGAGTTATTATAGATTGTTACTGCTTGTTCTACAGCTTTCCAGCCGTTGGTCTCCGTTTTGGACGTTATGATTCTTCCCAGTATTAGTCTCAGTGATCTGATGAGCGATTCAGCCAATGAAGTCTTTGAGGGGTTGTCTCCAGATACATAATACACCTCGATAGCATTGTCTTTCATCGCGTCTCTGAATGGCTTGCCAATAAACTCCGAACCTTTATCGGCATAGACAGAGTTTATGCGAAATGGGTAGTTTTTGATGATTTTCTTCATCGCATTTGCAACATTTCTTGAATTGAGGATTTTGACTGGAGCAACCGCAGCAAATTTTGAGAGCGCATCCACAGCCACCAGGGTATTGGGGTAAATCGACTTTGTTCCTCGTCCCAGGAACCAAATGTCCACTGCCACCGTCTGTCCCGGGTAGGTTGTCATAATCCATCGATTCCAAATCGAATTTCTCGGCTTGGTCACTTGCCTGTGGAGCGTGTAAGAGGGTATGGTAGACAGAAACCGTGTGGTCTCTTTTAGAGTAATTGAGGGGTCTATCCTTCGAGCACGTAACCAGAGTTTCCTGGGTGGTGTAAAACCGAAGGATTTATTGTAATAGAGTTTTTCCAAAATCAACCGCTTACTCTTGGTCAACATAATCGGAATAAACAAACCAAAAATGGGTCGCGATTTATATACTACAGACGCGACGTGATTAAAACGGCCTAGATTAGCCGGTTCTATAGTGTAATAAAATCGATGACTCATCGGAATGCGGCGCGAAGGCTGCATATGATGGCGATAGCAGCCTTCGCGCCGCATTCCGATGAGTCATCGATTTTATTACACTATAGAACCGGTTAATCTAGGCCGTTATAATCACGTCGCGTCTGTAGTATATAAATGGCGACCCATTTCTGGTTTGTATATTCCGATTATGTTGACCAAGAGTAAGCGGTTGATTTTGGAAAAACTCTATTACAATAAATCCTTCGGTTTTACGCCACCCAGGAAACTCTGGTTACGTGCTCGAAGGATAGACCCCTCAATTACTCTAAAAGAGACCACACGGTTTCTGTCTACCATACCTTCTTACACGCTCCACAGGCAAGTGACCAAGCCGAGAAATTCGATTTGGAATCGATGGATTATGACAACCTACCCGGGACAGACGGTGGCAGTGGACATTTGGTTCCTGGGACGAGGAACAAAGTCGATTTACCCCAATGCCCTGGTGGCTGTGGATGCGCTCTCAAAATTTGCTGCGGTTGCTCCAGTCAAAATCCTCAATTCAAGAAATGTTGCAAATGCGATGAAGAAAATCATCAAAAACTACCCATTTCGCATAAACTCTGTCTATGCCGATAAAGGTTCGGAGTTTATTGGCAAGCCATTCAGAGACGCGATGAAAGACAATGCTATCGAGGTGTATTATGTATCTGGAGACAACCCCTCAAAGACTTCATTGGCTGAATCGCTCATCAGATCACTGAGACTAATACTGGGAAGAATCATAACGTCCAAAACGGAGACCAACGGCTGGAAAGCTGTAGAACAAGCAGTAACAATCTATAATAACTCTCCCCACACTGGAATCGGAAATAGATCTCCGGCCAGTGTGACTGAAGAAAACTCTGGCGATGTTCTCGCCGATGTGACAAGGAGACGATGGAAGTTATTGGCTAAAAATGAGAAAAACTTTTATCCTCCAAAATTCAAACTTGGTGATATGGTTCAAAAGTTGGAATTGAACAAGCAAGGAGCCTTTGACAAAATCAACTTACCTCGTTGGAGTAAACAGCTGTTCAGTATATATAAAGTCATTCCAACTCTTCCCCGCCCCAGTTACCAACTTGTTAACCCAGTGGATGGTTCTGTCCTGCCATCGACTTTCCCAGAGAAATCGCTACAACTCCGACATAATGTCTGAATTTTGTGTGTATCTTACATAGTGGATGATTGTGAACTGTTGCTATTTCCTAATAACACTGTCGACTTGAAATAGTATGCTCATTGTATAGCGAGTCGATATCATGTATGGTCATCAGTTAGCCAAAATTTGTGGTGAACTCGATAAAATTATAAAACCATTCTTTCGTGGTCTATTCAATCCCAACGCATTGAACGATGCGATCGAGATGGTGGATCCGAACAGAAAGAACTTTGTGATTTTCAATACAGATGTTTTGGAAGGCACTCACTGGGTTGCTGCATTCACAGATTTGGCGAACGAGAGCTATTTTATCGATTCATTGGCTCACCCTCCCAGCCACTACAATCTGGAACAGTTTTTCGAACAAACGACTGGTGGTGACTTTCACATATTGCCAAACCGTGTCCAAGGCTCAAACTCGATGGTCTGCGGTATCTATGTTGTATTCTTCGGTCACTTTCTGTGCGCTGGTCAACCCATGCAAAGCATTATGAAGAAGCTTAAAGGGCGAAATGATCAACACGTGATCGAATGGTTCAGAAACAACTATTCTATAAACTTGAATGGAAATTTAGTTTAACTCAGTGAACATTATTGTATTGTCACGTGCGGTCAAACGTCTATGCCTAGAGATTGTACAATCAACTTAAACTTGCGAAATCAGTTTGGAAATGTTTTGTGATTTTACTCCAATGACTCATCAAGTGGAACAGAGTATACATAATCGGGTGACAGCAAGTAGCGCTTTATATAAAATGGTTGTAAACCTATGCGTCTAGCAACTACAGAATAAATAGCAGTGTCATTGTGTCTTGTTCGAAATCCTCTATTTACAGCTTCCACTGGTCGCCCTTCAGTCAATGCTTTGCGAAAATTTTCAAATCGCAAAATGTCTCGGTTGGTTCTCTTGGACACACCTTTGGCTGCGTGTTTTATAGTCTCGCCAGTTTCGTCAGCCATAATATAGCATTTTGCGGACAACCCAATAAAAGCCTTGGCCTGGTTCTCCACTTTGAAAAGTCCCGGCGTCCTTTTAGTGTAAGCTTCTGTTTCAGGGGTTCGATCGTCAACGATGAAACTGTACTTTTCAGCTAAAAATTCGTTCTTCATATGCGGCAGCACCAAGTCTTCGGGGTTTTCGCTGGACCAGCTAACTATTATGCTGTCTGTGTCT